>AYEL01073565.1:0-127814 GCA_000484575.1 Olivierus martensii
CTTTTCTCTTGCGAGGACGTAACCTAATATATGAGAGTTCACGACGTAACTTTTGAAATAATAAATATAATTAAACATTGATATAAGAAATAGGAGGTAAATAAAAAAATAGAGATGAATAATAAAATATATTTTAAGGCAAATTAAAGCTGCGAATATTCTCTATTTACGGGACGATGTATTGGTTAATCATCTTTGTAATAGACAAATAACGCCGACGCATCCACCCGTATTTCGTCGACTGGATGATTTAGGAACATGGCTATGCACCACAGACAAACCCTTAAGTCTGGTTATCGAATGTTCTCAAACACGTGGAACTTCCGAACAGTCGAGGATAATAAAATTAATCAGTACGAATTTAATAAAATTAGGGATCTCTTGTAAAGGTTACCTACCTGGAATTGAATTGACATCACATTTCCAGCGAAGGTCTACATGGAAACTGACCGTTGGTAATCCTTTAGTCTTCCCGTTATTGGCCGACATCTTGAACGAAACGGAAGTTAACCTTGTTCAGGTTCACAAAAACGTTTCCTTACAAGTCGACCAAAAAGGCCAATCATCAACAGATATATCCTTAAAATTAGCTGAAATCTCCTTACATGATATTAAATCGCACATTGAAAAACTCAATCGGTCGTTGTCACCTCAATTTCCAATCAAAACTAAACACTATCAAAAAGAGATCGCGTTAGGTGTAACGGGTCTTCTTCTCACAATGACCTTTGTTTTAGGTTGTTACTTTTGAAAGCGCATGAGTCGAATTTGCATTCATCACACACATGTCCAGGGAACTAATCAGTCGACCCATCTGATTTCTTTGCCTGAGGCGATAGAAACCACGTGCTCGACTGCTCCCTGTACTTCCAAGAATTTTAGCGAACGTACCCAGCACAATGGTTCCTATAAAACTAATTTAGTTCATCCTTTGTAACTCGGCCTACTGTTACTTATATTTATTTTTATGTATTATTATTCTTAATGTTTTAAAGCTTGTTAATTTTATTTTTTATGTTATTTTAATTATGTTTATTATTTTTTATTTTAACATTCTAACATTTGTATATTTAAACTTTAAATTTGTTCTGTTTTGGCATTCTTACGTTCGACAATCTCTATATGTAAAGTATAGCTGAAGAGGACTTAATAAAGTCGAAAGCGCTTCTAAGTTTATGTGTTTTTTCCACTTTTAATCAGTGCTAGCTTGAACAGTATTGTAAATATAGCACTATAATTGAACAAAATTACAAACAGTTACACTGCCAAATTGATATAGACTCCACTACTATAAGCACTATGGCAGGAAAATAAAATTATAAACAAAATGCAAATTTCTTCCTTTGATTGATTCTTATTTTATTCACGTTTTGTTTATAATTTTATTTTCCTGCCATAATGCTTGTAGTAGTGGAGACTATAATTGAATTATATTACTAATTAGAAATGTATTAATAAAAGATTATTTTCAAATAAGTTTAATTCAAATATGTTATTTTGTTACTTTTTAAAAATATTTTCAATATTATTAAATATTTTGATTTTTAATAAATTACATTTACTATGAAAATCTATAAAAATGAAAAGCTATTTTTAAAATTAACAATGCTAAATTCATGCAAACTCTGAAAAATAAAAGGTATTATATTAGAAAAATAAACTATTTTTTCTATATTTTTTTACTTTAATGTATATCATTTTTAATATTAAAAAACTTTATTACCTGGTAATACTTTCATTACTACTACCACTTTGTCCAGGTAACACTTTTTTTATTTTTAACCTTTCATTTTGTTGTTTTACTTCCATCTTTGCTCTCTCAAGTGCTTCTTCACACATTTGCCAAGTATGTCCTCGTTTCAGATATTTTTTAACTGGTTGAAAATAAGGAATAGTTATATGGCTACATGTTTCTGAATCAAGACTACTCTTCGAACTGCAACTGTTGTTAATATTATTCTTTCCGCTACTAGACGATGCACCTGTACGTATACTTCTCGCTTCTAGCAGAGTACGAGGTATAGATGCAATGGGACCCTGAGTTGTTAAATCATCAGTAATAAGTCCATGGCTAAAAATCTGTTGTTCCTTATCAGGGAGGTAATAATCTATTTGATGATTATCTTTATGGTCGACAATCAAATAGTAATTGCTGGGAAAAGAAGTATAAGAACCTATTGATGAGCTATATGTTTGAGAAACAACTGTTGCAACTGATGATCTTCTTTGAGAAAAAGGCTGTACTAAACTGTTTGGATGGAATGGTGTACTGCTGAGATGTGGCACCCATGTTCCTGGATGCGACTTGGAACGAGAAGTACGCGGAGTAGGAGCTTCATCTTCATCCCACAGTTGTTGGCATGATTCATTTTCTAGTTGTTGTTTTACTTTTTGTAAAGTTGTCAATCTAGTTTGAATCAATTCAACTGTTTCTTGGCATCTTGTATGAGCTATCTAAATAAAGTAAAGGAAAGAAAACATGATTATAATTTAAAATTAATGCACTATAAAATAAAAATAATTTCATTTATACAATATTTTCTATCTATTATATAAACTTACTTTACATTGATCAACCAGTCTTTCATTTTCTAGTTTCAATGCAATATCTGTCATTTCTTGGAATGTTTCTTCTGGAATAACTGGATGATCATCCATGTAATCTTGAAGATGCTTGATAAGTTCATTAAGCACTTCAGAATTTGTTAGATTGTCCATTGTCATATGTGAAACAAATCTCATTGTTTCTAAGGCCCATTCATAAGTCTGATGGACAATAATGAATTATAATTTACATTTTTTAAGTTAACAATTTTCTTATAAAAATTACTCACCTTATCTAATAAATGATAACATTTTGCAGTATCTTCAAGTCTCTCTCTTGTATCTTCTAAACGATCAGTAAAACTATTAAGATGATTTTTTAAAGAAGTGGTAAGTTCATGGACTCCTGTATTATTATACTTGATTTCATTTTCAGGTGGAACAGTTGGTGCTTCAGATAAAGCTTCAATACCCATCACTGCTGCTTCTTCTAAAAGATCATTTCCTTTTTCGATCTGTGTCTAATAAAGACCAAATAAAGAATCAAAACAGAAATCAATCAATTAATGAAGTTTCTTTTTCATTAATTTTATAAGAATTATTAAATATCACAAGGAAAACTAGAAACAAAAACTGAAACTAACAATTTACAAGAGTTCATATTTAAGGACCTCATAGATCAATTCAATTATGCATTTACATAAATGTGATAGATGAATTTTATCATAAAGTAAATAAGAAAGACAAATAATCTTCTATGAATTTAATGAACATTATTTATGGCATACAGTTACAAATAGTCATTATTTCTCCAGTAATTTACTGGGAATTTTAAAGTTTCTGAAAAATTTTAATCATAAATTATAGTTTAATAAAACTGTAGTTTATTTTCAGCTGACTAAATTAATTACATCAGAAAAATTCTACTTGGTGATAGCATCAACCATTGTAAATTTTTTCCAGTAAAATTATTAAGAACATTTAACATTTTTTATTACAAAATTTATGAATAATTGATGCTAGTCACCAAACAGAATTTTTCCGATGAAACTTATTTAGTCAGCTGCAAGATATGCTTGATTTTTAAAAATTCTTCATAATTTATATTTAAGACTGGAATTTTTCAGAGACTTTCAAATTCTCATTCTTCAATAATTCACTGGTCAATTATAATTGTATACAGTAAATTAATCAAGTCCTTAATTTTTGGTCTGCAGAAGTATTAGTTCGTTTTATGTCTAATTCAGCTTTTTATATCTTTTTTAATTAAACTCTCAGTTGCTTAAAGACAGATTAGAATAAAATTTTGTTATTCTGCATTTTTTAACTGATAAAAAAGAAGAAGAATAACTTAAACAAATAAAAAATAATTATTCAAATTATTAAAAGACAAAAAATACCTGATTTAAAATGATAATAAAAGCTTTAAAAAAAAAAAATATACAAAATTACAGTTTATTATATGGTAATAAGCTAATCATGTTAATTTTAACTTAAGTTAAAAAATAAAATAACTAAGAGATAGTTAAGTAAACAAAAATATTTTATGAAAAAGGAAAAAAAACAAAAGGATAATTTTCAACTATAACACAAAATTAAATGAAAAATTTAAAAGTATAAAACATCACAAGATTTTTCTTCATGCTCCAGTGAATTGGGAAGAAAAAAAAAAAAACTAGAAAGTTAAAATACTAGCAAGCACATTACCTTCCACGAGTTGGCCCATTTCCAAAAAATGCTTGATATATATTGTGGTATCATACTAAGTCAGAACAAGAATTATATCACACTAAGCGAATACTGCTGCAACTCACCAGAACACGAAACCTTCTTAGAAATCAGGTCGAATAAAATCCAATAAAACGATGAAACCTAAGCACTGCAATAAAGACCGAAGCACGAATTTACTAAGTGATCTGCACCGTTTCCAAAGACAGAAATCATTCCTACATCTTCAATCTGGGACGAAGCAGTAACTTTTCTCCATTTCGACTGCGAAAATTAATTTCTGAATCACACTGCATTTAAGTAATGAGTAACAGTCTTCGGTAATAAATTTCGAAACTATTGGGCAAAACGAATCACGTGGGCAGGGAAAGGAACATAAAAAAAAAAAAAAAAAAATGTGTAGGTCTAACGTGGGCAGGGAAAGGAACATAAAAAAAAAAAAAATGTGTGTAGGTCTATGCAACAAGACTGCTTAGCCTCCGGGTCTGTTTCATATTCAAGATTTTTGCATATTCAATGCTCACTGCCCTTTCGCTGTCTGTCTAGTTCGGTAACTTTTCATAAAATATAAAACCATTTTACGTCACCACGTTACTGGGAATACGACTGGAGAAACGAAATTCGAGATAGTAGAAAGTATGTGGGTCAATTAATATACGTAGTTACATAAAAGAATATTTCGATCGAGTAGTAAAGGGGTAATTTATCAATTCTGGCAAATCTCCGCGAGATAAGAATCCATTAAAAATTTGCACACATTAAAAATTCAATTTCGTTTACAAAACTTGTTACGCCAACGTACAAAAATTATATTTTTTTTCTTACAGTTATTTTAAAATATTTAAAATATATTTTATCAGTTTTAGTCATCGGTCGTATTAGGAAGAAAATTAATGGCGTTGATCTCGAGTGAAGAAGAAGAAGGAGAAAAAAAAAATTGGAGGCGAGGTATTAATTAATTTTTGAAATGGAGTGGGCTTATCTATAACTGAAGATTAAGAATCGCTGGAGCTTGAAGGGTATATCGATTATCTTAAGTTAGATCTTCTTAGTGCAAGTTGTGATATAACTGTAGAAAATGGTGGAAAAATGGCGTTTAATAAGTGGAGAATAACTGAAGCAAAGCAAACAACAAATCTTATATAATTGTGCATATTTATTGCGAAAAAAATTCTTAGAAAACATAAAGCAGTAAAAAATTCCAAGCGCCATGTTCTGATTACCGAAACAGACGCCATTTTGTTTCAAAAATGGCGCCGATTAATTTTCATAAACAGTATACGATTTTTTTAAAAAATAAAGATATTTTAAGTGTTTAACTGAATAATCGCGAAGGGAAAATTATATATAGTTTTATTTTTATTAAAAATAAATATGGTCTTCGATTTTCTCCGTATTTTAAAAATAAACAAGCTGGAAGAATATTTTTTAAACGTGACAAATTTTATAACAATTGAATAAAACGGCATAATACCCGAAAAAAAAATTATATTGCATCTCTTCCAGACCTCATATTATCGCATTCACTCATCTGGTTAAAATAGTAGGTTTTACTTTATAAGCGAGTTTATCTTGTCGTCTTCTACGGCTTTTTTATACACGTTTGAAGAAGTCTTCGTTCCATTAGCCTTCTACTCAACCGTGAAAGAATCACTTTGTGCTATTTTGCTCGAATATCTCTCTCTCTTTCTTCAGTAATTTTTTCTTACACGTATCTGAACTACAAAAGTGTAGTATGTCCGACCTTCTTCTGAAGAGGCAAAAGCGATAAAAGGAATACAAAATAACCGGATATTCCATAGATAAATCATTATAAGTTCTTAGTAGCGATAAATATATATATAAAGTGCATAACTTACAGCAAACTTTACAGTCATCGCGAAGCCATTTACTAACCAGTTAAATATAGAAAGATGCGCATTATCCTTTTTTAAACTTTATAGCCTTGTTGCACCACATACAAAGAAAAATTTTTCTTTCTAACTATTTTTATTTTTATTATACATTTTCGACTGAAAATAATAAACAATGAAATATTTGTAGTTCGAGAGTCGAATTTCTTCCTGAATAATTCAGTTGTTAAAGGAGAAATTCGTGTCGTCTTTTGTTTGGAATTTAATCCGTTCGCATACAAAAAGAGCTTTTCTGTTGTTAAATTTCCTTTTTCCTCCCCCCTGTCTTGGCATATTTATTTTTCTAACAGTGTGGTGGTAGCTAAAAAGGGGGAGATAAAATTCTCCTGAATGGTAACATATCCGCACGGCAATCGAAGTCTAGCAAACAAAAATTAGCGGTAGATATACATCGAAGTAAAATATTTGTAGAAGGCTCCCGAATGCTGTGATGGATGACTGATGGTTTCCTTTCTCAATTAGTCTTTTGGAAAAATGTTAAATTAGGTCAACATGTCCTACTTTCTCCTGACTGACATTTATATTTTTAATTCCTAAACGTTCTAGGCATCTGGCGACTATAAAAAATGGGATTATTTTCTTCTTCTTAGTACTGAAAGATGTTTTGATCGGTTTTTATTTACTAACTTTCAACGGGAACGTGTACCGATTTCAATTCTTGAGTCGAAATTCCTAGTCGGTCGTGAATTGAAACATGAAAAATTCAACGTTTGTTCTTTATGTTATTCGGTTCTCTGGTGGGTATTTTACGACCTTCTACGCCATTAAATTATATAAGAAAATTTTATATTTTTTTCTTATCAAACAAAAGAGAATTTTATAAATACGGAACTAACAGGATAATGCAATAATTTGTTAATTAATTGGTGCAGTTAAAAACAAAAGTGGACAATATTCTGTTTGGTTTGTCGCATTTAAAGGTCGTTTCTATAAGGAAAACGATAATCTTGCTGGCTTTAATGGCAAACAGTTTAATTTAGTTGGTCGTTTTCTAAAGAATCTAATAGTATTACATCAAATTAAACTAATTAGATTATTCCTTTGAGATGTTAAGAAAAAAAAAAAAAAAACTTGTTTTAAGACCTCGTAGCCTACATTATGATTTTTGTTTTTAATTCGTGTTTATTTTGACTTTAAATGCAATTTTCATTTAAAAAAAGTATCTTAAATTATTATTTAAAAGTTTTGAAATCTTGCATAAACAAGTAATAATTAAGATAAAAGTTTAAGAAAATGATTTTTGTACTTAATCTTTAAAGGTAAACAATTTACAGTTAATATTATAAATTGCATTTTTTTATGTTTTAATGTACTTTCAACTTCATTTTGCTATTTTGTGTTCTTTTTTAAAGGCCAAATTGCATTTTTAATTTTTAACTGAATTTTTTTTTACCTTTTTCTTTCTCTCTAGAGCGCTTCCTAATACCAAACATAATGTCTTAGCTGTAATCTTCATCCTTGAATATTTTGAAACACCAATTACATAGCACATGTTTTGATCGTTTTAATCGTTTCTCTTAACATAATATTATGGTTTTAATCATTTAATTAACTAAAATGGAAGCTAATTAAGTGGACTGTTAAGCTGCTTAATTAAATGAGTTGCAGAGTTTAATCCTTCGAAACATTTAAAAACCAAACAGAGAAAGCTTTATATTCATGGAGAATGATTGACTGAAACCAATTTTTATTTTATTTTATTAAACACTAACGTTTGTTGATTAAAAAAAAAAAAAGCTTGACTTCTTTTCAGTCGAAGATCATTTTCGCTGTAACTTATTTTTTTATCGTCATCATTCTTTTAATCTGCACGGTTACCAAGAGAGGAGTTTATGATTGCAAAGTAAAGGACAAAAACGGAATTCGGAAGGGTCAATTCCAAGTCATAGAGCTGAAAGAGGTCTTGAAACCATTCTATTCACCATAAACAAAGAATGTTTTATTTGTCTTAATGGGACAGACTAATCATCTTCCTGCTGCTCTCTGCTTCCAAGGCCAGTGCATCCGTCCAGATAGCATCGTAGTTCATCCTTACTAGAGGTCAGTCGGTGACATTTTGACATTAAAAAAAAAGTAATTTATGTCTAGATCAAGAAATTAAACGGTTACCGTTCTCTAATATTAATTTTTCGTAAACAATTTGAGAAATGAGTTAAAGAAACATTTTAATTTGCAGACCGCAGCATTCTTGTGATACTTGCTATGGGTTAAAATAATATTAAAGTCGCGAAAGATTAAAGCTAAGATAAAAATAAGACTTTTTATACATTTATAAATAATTTGCATGTAATAAATTGCAAGCAAAACAGCTTTTTTATTGCTTATAAATATAAGATGGAGTGAAAAATTTATCTGAAATTTGGCTTTACTTTCTTCTAAAAAAATAAAATTGCTGAGTTAATAATTTATATGTTTATTCGAATTTTACTGTTTGAACAACTTTAACCATTCTGGTTATTTAAATAACCTCAAACTCGGGGGAAAAAAAGCAATTTTTATGACAAAAATCCTTCTGCATCATTCGCTCCTTTCCACCTAATTGACTTTTGACGTACTGATGATTCATTAATTAATGCACGGGATAATGACGATGTAAGTTTAATCATTAACAAACATTAATACGTGAATTCATTCCAATTAAACATTCGCATTTACCATTTCTAACGAGATACATTTCAGTTTAATTATCTGCTTATCGATGTTTACGTTTGGCTAATAAAGTTTACATAAAGCCATCATT
Organism: Olivierus martensii; assembly: GCA_000484575.1. Taxonomy (NCBI): domain Eukaryota; kingdom Metazoa; phylum Arthropoda; class Arachnida; order Scorpiones; family Buthidae; genus Olivierus; species Olivierus martensii. The sequence continues at coordinate 8,926 of AYEL01073565.1, forward strand.
CCGTATAATGCAATTTTCCGGATTTTGCACCATCAAAATAAATCTCTCTCTCTTTTTTGTATATGTGTGATTTATACTGCTTTTTATGTATTGCATCGGGCAAGGACTACATTAAAATGTATCAAAAATGGCCGCCTACGTAATGTTTTCATCCAACGTCGAAGTAAAATTTCACCTTGAACCGACCTCGAAAACATCTACTGATTTATCCATATATAGATAGTGGAAACAAACGACTCAATGTTTCTTTAAATGGCCGCAATAATAAAATTTCCGTAATTTGCATCAAAAATTGAGGCATCTAGCGCTTTGTACCGCGAATATTGCAGAAAAAAAACGTAAAAATGTAACTGAATGGTAGCCTAGTTTACTCAGTATCGAAAACGGTTCTGATCGAATTTATAAATGGAACGACTTATGCTAAATAGGTTGAATTATATTGAGTTTAGGTCAACTTAAATTTAGAAATTTAATAAGTGGAAGACCAATTTGAGAGCTAATTTTTTAAAATATATATAACCGTTATTGCACATTCAGGCGGATTTTTAATTGCAAATTACTCAGTTTGATCCGTGGCCTGAAAGCAATTAGCTTGCCCATTAAGATTTTAATTCTGTTTACAATAAATCATACAGAAGGTCGATGTCATTAATCACCTCTTCCTTGTTTTTAAGAACTTCTTATCGATTTTTAAGAAGGTTTCGTTTCGATTAAATTAATAAATAAAGCTAAACATCCTAACGAGAAACATATGAATGAAAATATCTGAGATTTTAACGAGCTGGATGAATCAGGAGTCAAAGTTCAATGGTTAAATAAGATACAATCGATCGAGATAAGTAACGCTGATCGTTACTTTTCTTAATTATTTTGGTGTAACGAGCAGAAAGTCGTTCAGATTTACAAATAGAAATCGGTTTTTTTTGCCTTTCCGATTAATCGTTATCGAGTTAAACCGGAAGGAACACTTGTTCTGCTTGAATTAATCTAGGATAATGGTCGGTTTTTTTCGTTGTAAGCAAAAATCGATTCGAAAAACAGTTACAGGTTTCCGAAAACTGTCTTTATCGCTTCAATAACCAAATTTTGCACGTTTGTAGAACGATTTATACAGCGTGCAATGTTCTGATCGCGTGCGACATAGCGGTTTTTTTAAAGAGGTTAATGTTAATTGCGAGTCGTCTCTAGACGGAGATTCGGTTAGAAAGTGGAGCGGGTACTCACCAACTCGCGAAATGCAGACAGCTACACAAGCTTTCTTCGTTGTACTACATTCGTACAAGTATCCGTTGCAACTGAGCGCAGTCGGAACCCACGCAGTACACATTCCCGTTTATTCCCGGGGCTATTTAGCTGGGAGCGAGTTTCGATGCAGTGACACCAGATGGAGAAGAAACTGCAAGTAAATCATTAGTGCAGTGGTGCAGCTGCATCCCGATACTTCAACCGATGCCCCATTGCCCAAAATTAACTAGAATTTACGTAACGAATGATACAGATGGGAGGAGAGCACGCATCTTCCTACCCTTCAAACCGTTGCGACTTCTAAAAAAGCTGCAGAAAATGCCCAGGAACGGTATAAATTTGCATACTGTCCATTATCCTTCGACAGGGATTAAACAACGACCCTTATAAGGGATGCTAACAACCGTGAAAGGCCTTTGCTACTTAAACGAGAGAAAAAAACGTGTGTACTGTTTATATATATATATATAACATTAATCGGTACTCAAATCTGGTTTTCTTTAGTCGGATGACGTCATGTCAGAGAAATCACTCTCGCTGTACTACTGCAGGTGTGAACTCAGCGGGGAAACAGTCAGATAGAATCTAGTTCCCAAGGTCGACTTGATCACGTTTCTTATTTTCAGGCTGTTTTTGGAAGTTGATTTTATATCTGCGTTTTGTACAAATGTGTAAACATTATACAAGATAATTTTCCTTTTATTTTTTTTACATGGGTGCAAAAAACTGGTGCAACCCACCCTGGGGATTGTATTGTATCCAACAGCAATTATTACGCAAAAGTAGATTTAATCGCAATTTATATCTTATTTTCTCTCTCTCATATTGTTGTAGTTATATGGGTAACGACAATGTGGCGACGGAAAATTACAAATGCAATTTTGTCTGGCAGCATTGGTAATATTTGCAAAAAATATACATGCACATATAGAATATTGAGAAACATATTAGCGCGAAAAACTAACCAACTGATTGTCATAATTGTTGTTATATTTTTTGTTTATTTTTTTAACCTATCTGCATTGTCTTTCCAATGATAAGATACGCTGTTATCGCATTAACAAACATACGGAACAAGAAAATTAATTTTTGAACTGACAAATTACTTTTAAATATGTTTTGCATTTTTTTTTCTAAAAAATCGCGAAAGACAATACTAAATTACCATTGTTTTAAAAATTCATTTGCATATAGGTAAATTAATAACTCTGCGGTACAATCTCTTGTGATCTCACATCAATTAACCTACAAATAAAGTAAAGGCAAAAATTCCTGACACTAAAATTTATGCTATCGATGTTTTGCTGTTGCATCATAGAAAAAATAAAATAAAAATTGTTTTCATTCGAGTTATAAACATGTTTACTTACCATAGCGACAAAGTAAAATTTTTCGAATTCCTCTTCCTGATCTTTAATGCCTCCGAGCGAGTCAGCAACGGCTTGATGTTTGCTCAGCATCTCTTCTCCTTTTCTGCATAACCACGTTAGCACCTATGCAAACGGTATCAAAAACAATATAAAATAAACATATTGTGTTTTCCTATGAAGGAAAAAAAACAGTAACCATATATAGTTATAGATTAAGAAACAATGTTTCCAAATTGCAAGTCGCCAGTAAATCTTAAAAACATGTTGCAAGTGTCCTAGCGATGTTGTGTCAAGCTCATTTTGCTAATGAAAAGCATGGTTAATTCCTATTGTTGCTAAAGCATTCAGACTTATTGGAGTCCTGAGAAACATATACACATAATTTTTTTTTTATTAATGTGGCATGCTACTGATTGAAATACATCAGTGAAGAGCGAAAAATTGCACGGTATCATCTGTTCAATAACAGATATATATATTTTTCATAAATCATTTTTGACATTATCGCAGAATAAAATTCCAAGAAGGCCTTTATTAAGCAGATAATGAATGCTTTGTAAGTAATTAGGAAGCGAGCTTCACTCCTTTGACTGTTAAGAAAGCGTTGACCTTCGAGATTAATAATTGGACAGGGAAGTTGTTCCGTGTTAGACATGAATCATTCTGGAGTCGGTACTTTAATTGAGAAATCACATGACCGCAAAGATGACTCATGCAACTCTACATGCCATTCTCTACATATCGAAGGGACTCTACATATACCGTGCCACTATAATATACAAATCGAATTTATATAAGAATCACGCTTGCGATGCTGCACATCGTTACGAATTTCATCCATTATGCAAGTGAGATACAGATGCAATTCTTAATTGGCATTTACAGCATATTTTTCTTTCTACAGAAAGTAAAATTCGGTTGCTACAGGATTAATAAATTCGATTCCCGTGAAGGGATCGCTGATAGCATTTAGGTGTTTCATTACAATTAAGTCGAACATAAGTGTTAAATTTTGTAATTATGATCTAGGATGATCGGTTTACAACTCATTAAAATAATGCCACGGATAAATTTAAAAAAAAATGGTATTAATTGACATTTTTTCCTCGTTTATGTATTGAGAATTCTGCAGATAGAATTACGAATTCGGTTGAAAGGCTGGCATTTTATATTCGAGATAAAAATATCTGATACAGGGTTGGGCACGTGTTTTGTTTAAACGTTTATGAATTCCCTGTTTTTGTTGTTAGTGTTGTTGTTGCGAAATTTTTTCGGAATTATTTTAATTCCGTCCGGCCGAGATCACGAATAGGTCAAACTGACCTAATTAGTTGCAAATAAACGTTTATAGCAATTGTTTAGCTGTGATTACAACAAGTCTACCTTCACTTATCCAACACACACGCAAAAAAAAAAAAAAAAAAAAAATATAAAATCCAGATACAATCTGGGCTGATCGAGCGATTTGTAAAAATGTGTTTTAAAAGGCTTTCATAAAATGTTCTGGCACTTTTGTATAAAAACGTGACGAGAAAGCTTTTATTAAATGACTAATGCTCACCTTCGAATATAACAATATCATAAATTTACACTCGGAGCCCGTTTCGAGTAAAAATGTAGCCTAAATTGTGAACAGGTTTGCTAGACGAAAAAAAATAAAATAAAATAGCGAAGAGGAAGTGTGATAAACAAAATTCTCTGCCGTTTTAGTTAAATAAAAAAAAAGTGGAGAGAAATACTTTTAGAGAGCTAATAAAATTACCAAAAAAAGATAAAAAAATATAAACTTAACAGCTCAATTTATAAAGTCAGTGAACTGTTCTCGTAAACTTTAACGCAATGCACTTCGATACATTTATTGAAGAATGGTTTGCGATTTACTTCTATATTGCATGTTTTGGAGTATTTTCATTATGGTGCTATGCAAATTAGACATGTTTTGGATTATATATTGCATTTAAAACTTGTACTTTATGTGAATTATTCAAATTATTGCACTAGGAATATACCTGACACAGATAAAAGTCTCCATAAACTTTCTTTTGAAGGCCGCTCTTTGCAACATATATTCTAGATTCCTTTACGTTATGCAGACAATATTTAATTTAGACTAAATCTATATTACTTTAAATGTAAAAACGAACACAAGCAAGCACTGAATGAAAAAACAAATATTAAGCTCCTGAAGTACCTATATTGAAGGTATTCATGCTATGACGTGAAGATTCTTTTAAAGTCGTTATTTGCCTCAAAAAAATGTTGTATTATGTTCAAGACAATGTTTTTAATACAAAATTATGCTCAAGATGTGCATAAAGATTAGTTAAACGTGATTTAGGGAAGAAAAATATCTGAATGGTTACTTACCATTAGAAAGCAGTATAGCACTTACAATATGTGTGGCGATATGCAGAATATTGTGTTTTAATGCACTCATCGGACTTTATAATTACAAAAGACGAATTTTCCAAATGATTACTTCATAATCTCATTAAAATTTCGAATTTTTATGTCTCCGTGTGAGACTTCCTTCGTGCAGTCCATCACGTAGGCATTTGAATATTTTAAGTACGCTTAAAGTCTACGCCAGTCGAGTTTTTTGCATGGTCGACTATAAAGCTTAATTGGTTCGTAACTGGCGAACAAAAAAACGTGATAAGTGATAATATAAACATTTGAACAACAGAAAAAGCTAACAGAATGTCGAAGCGAATGTAAATATTTTCTTAGAAGAACATTAATCATTCGTTAAATGCGAAATTGCAAAATAAGTTTTCGAATGATTAGTGTTCTTTTAACAAGACACCTATTTTTATACAGGATACAGGAAAGGTGGAATTTGCTTTACACCCTTTTTAAACTAGGACTAAGTTGGGTGAAATTGTTAAAACATTCGGTTTCACATTAAAAAAAAGAAGAAGGCAATAAATTTACAAGTAGGCGGGCCACCATTTAATGAACATTGTTTATCCGGGGCAACCACACTGCTCTTCAGATACATCATCGTCTCTTTCAGAAAATGACGTAAATGATGATGAATTATGACGAAATTTTGCAAACTGAAGTAAGTTTAAAGCCCTACTTTCAACGTGCTAACAGATTAACCGGTAACTTTTCCCTTTTCTAAAGCAGCGCATTTCGTGATGCGGATCAGTAAACTTTCTCGCACTTTTAAACGGAGATGCTAACTGTCGCAATTTATGTACCATAATGGCACAGAAATGCTGAATACTCTAACTCAAAGATTGCCGCATCATCGTCATCTCAGCAGATTTTATTATATATATCGTCGTGCAGAGGCAGATGGTGTGCCAAAGTCCGCATTTAAAATTAATTAAGGTCTAGCTACAACGTGTCAGGTCAATATTAAATCGATCTTGAATAAAAGAGCCAAGAGAAAGGTTATTATACCAGTTAATAGCGCTAACAAGAGTGCTACATCAAGTACCTGTCAGCGTGGATTAGATATAAATATAAAGAATGATATCCTATTGTTTATGCGTTGCCTAATGGGTCAAGTTAGCTAGACCAGTTATGCCATCCATTACAACTTAAAAAGCTCGGGATATGCAAATATATGGGAAGTTTTTTTTCTTCTTTCGTGTATAAAATTATTCCTTAATTACATTATCGTCAACCTGAATAAACACTAAAAATAATCCATATAGCTGTATTGAGTGGAATTCGTGATTTTAAAGGGTTATGAAGAAGTTGGCACGAAGCAAGATTACTTTTTGACAAATATCTTTTAGGTCAAGACAAAACAAAGCGGTTTGAATATATCCTGAATATGAAATGCTGTTAAACGTTTCTTGCACAAAACGTTATTTCATTGTTAATCACGGTTTCCGTGTAGACCTACTTTTACGTACGTATATGAAGTTTTATGCTGGTATAATTAAATGAGTTTTTTGACCGACAGAATTTAACTCGAATTAATATAATAATAATTGCTGAAAAATTTAATACGGTTGATTTAATTACTTTTGCAAGACAGGAGGTTGTGCATTTGCCTGCATGGTTTGCGTAATGTTGAGGATTTGCGCTTTGCAAAGCGTCCGAAACGTGTTGCAGGTTTCTGTAACGCATTTTTGGGAATGTAGACGAGCACTTCAACTGAAGTTTTCGGTTAGCGACCTTAAGCTATGGCGGCAAAGGTCTTGCAAAGGATGATAAAAGCTCCGACAATCAGAGATCGCTATCTAACTGACCTATTTCATCGGGCGGAAGGAGTGTGAGAAATTGACCGTGATTATGCTCAGGTTAATACCTGGTCATCGGTCCGAACAACAGCATGTTGTTCGAAAAGCTCACGGATCATCCTTAGTAAGGTCGAGAAGGTCAGAATGATGTTGAGACTAGAGCGCGATTCATTTGTCTATCAGATGATTACTGGGTCTACTTGAGCATTTCGTGTTAGACAGAATTAGAGAAAGTATGGGGCTTGAACGTCAAAAGTAAAATATCACCTGTCACTGTAAAGCAAGGGTTAGAACATGAAATATGAAAAGAGTTCAATCCGAATTGGAGAAGAAATCTGGCCGTTCAGTTTTTCCTCTTGCTCGCAAATTCTAATTAAGCTTGGCATATCAATCGAAGAGCTAAAAACAACACAGAAAAACAAAACAAGAACTTATGCAGAAGCGTGACACAAATGAGTGACACACGGCGAGACACGCCAACACGAAATAATAACTACATCGTGACGATAAAATATAGGGCTAGATAACCGATTCCATCGCATGTAATAAGTAGGCCTGCATCAGAAGCCTGCAATACACCCCTGCTTAATTAAAAGTGGAGGCAGTGAAACGGGTGTTACGCCCATACATCACGTCTTCTGCAATTTTTCCTATGCTTACACGACAATTTATATAATATAACAATAACACAAGTATTAATAAGGCGTTCCTTCATCATCAGGCCTTCAATAAAAGTTTCCGAATTTCCTTTTTTCTATCAGTTCACTGAATGTACTACGCTTTACTTTTTCCTTGAGTTTCGTACGTGTAATCTATTTTAATCACTTCTGAGATTAAAATAAGAACTTATCTACAGATTGCAACCAAGATATATCAGCAATCTGAACTGAACTTTCAAATGGAGAGTTTTTTTTTGTATCAATTTTTCGAAAGTACTAGATTAAAAACTTAAAAAATCTTTTGTTACTCTGCTTTGTTTCTTAACAATCATTCATTTTTCTTTGATCAGAGGGATGTCAAAGTTTCCTACTTCACGAAAATCAACTGAATCTATTCATCAGAAATTAAGTAGTTTAAATATTTAAGAGGATATTTATATTTATTCAACTTCTTGGTTTTTCTTCGTATATAAGACGAAGCTGCTTAAAAATTTCATTTAACTTCTAAGTACTTTTGACTCACATGTAAAGCCTTCACCAAGAACGTAATACTTATTAAAAAAGGGGGAAGGAAGGTGCATCGTTAACTTGATTCCTTCTATTGAGAATTTCTAAGCATTGCAATTGAAAAATCTCATTAAATTCCTTTAATGAGAGCAATTATAATAAGAGTATATATTAATTTAACAAAGCTAAACATCATTAAATTGAATATTAAAGCTTTAAAAAGAAACCACTTTGATTGCATTTCTAGCAATAATAATAATAACGGTAATAATCTTTCCAGTTATAAAATAAACCGTAATCACGCTCGGTTCAAAGTAAATTAAGTAACATTATCTGATATCTTAAGATAATTTCTCTCATTTAATGGCATTATACAGAATTCTATTGATTAAATCCAAATTACAATTTTAAAAAATTCTACCTGACTAGATTCTTCTTCCAGCATTTTAACCTGAAGACATTCTTCCAACCTCGTTAGTCTCTTATCTGCAAGTTTCGCCAACTTTCCCATGGATCTTCGTAGTTCTCCGTAAAGATTGTTAGTCTTTTCCAGACATTCCCTTCAATTAAAACAAAAAAAAGCCTAAAAATCCACAAATGTCATAAAGATTTCATTATACGCGCTTATATGGAAGGAGTATTAAGTAACTCTTAACGTGAGTTATCAATTTTAAAACAGGAAATCGGAATTTTTTTTCTATCGTTTCAGTATGGACTTAGTATTGTCGCATGTTAATTCAGATACAGGTACGGCGTCGTAGCGATAAGGTGTCAGGAAAACAATTGCTCGATAACTATCGCTGTGATGACAATATATCTAAGAATATAGTTTGTAAATGTTCGTTGACATTCTGTAATGATGACAATTTTACGTATTAATCGTTTATTCCAACGATTTATAATTTTGGAAATCAAAACACCGTTTACGTCTGCGAATCTTCTTTTATACGTTTAATGTTGAAAGTAAAATAAAGTTTGGCTCTTGCAGCATTTTTCTGTAATAAAAAAAATTACCTGTAGTCGACGTTATGTGGAGATTGTTTTCCGTATGACTCTAGTTCTTTCAAAATAGCGTCACCCTCCTCCTCTAGATGGCGCAACTGGTCGTCGTGGAAGGTTTTATTGATATGAGATTTCTGTTCTTCTATCAGATTGTGCGTTACGGTGCTGGTGGAAGGAAGCTGGTTGGCCTTCAGTGCCTGCATAACTCGAACTAGATGACGACCGGATATTCTGCAGTTACTGACGAACGGCTCCAGAAACTTCAGAAAGATACAAAAAAAAAAAAAAAAAATCTCAGATATATTAAATAGAATACAATACATCACATATATTTCTAAAGCATTTCTCAGATACATTAAATAGAATACAATACATCACATATATTTCTAAAGCTTATTCTATACTGTTTGCACTTTTCTTGGCCCATCTATCTCGGGCAAATGGGGCTCAAATCCTACTCAGGTCAGAAAATTTGATGGAATACACTTTTTATACCCTTTTTTTAAATATTTACAAGCAAAATATTCTCGCAAGTGCAATAAAATGCCATTTTTTATACGGGATATCTGATATATTATTGTGAACAACTTAGCGTGCATTTTTTCCTACAACGTTTCTAGGAAAAGGGTACGCGGTTAAGTTTGGATTTAATGGATATCATAAACAATCAACAAATTTATTATGGTATTAAGCAGAAAATTATCTCTAGTGATTAATCAAAGACACTAAAACAATGCTTTAATGTCATTTATATTAAATTGTTTGGTCTTTAAAGCATTCAGAACTAATTTTAAACAATTAAATTTTTACCTTTCTGAAACTAATCCACTCTTGATGATCGTAGACATATTTTCCACCTAATTCGGTTAACAGTTGTTCCTCTTTGACGTAAGTAAAGAGTTTTTCCTGTTCTTTCACGATTTCGAACTGGAAAACAAAGGCAATTTGATAATTTTGAATATTCGGATAATCAAACAGCTTAAACTTATCCTTCTTCAACAATTTTTTAAATTTTTTCTTGAAGTTTTATTTTTCTTGATCGTCTTTAAATCTTCATTCGAATGTAGAATTAATATTGATTAAAATATGACAAAAGTAATCTTATGATAAACTTTACCTTGATTTCGCTGGTGGGAAAGCTTACTTTATGATCATCATCATCGTCATCGACCTTCCACAGCAGAACCAGACTTATGCAGTTCGGAATGATGTTCTGCAGCACAAAACACTTTCTGTAACTGGTTACGAGATCGATAGACGCATTACTTTCTGTTAATTTAGTTAGAACATACCTGAAGTAGTCGAAATGTGTCGTCTAAAATGGTCCAAACGTCTTTAGGTGCACCTCTTCCGTCTACCAATACTAAAAACCCTCGACGAATGACTTCTCGCCTTTTATTAAAACAAAAAAAAAAGTTCCGTTTACTCCATTAATTACTTATGAAAGGTTTAAAAATAGATAATTTTCCTTACGTGGGCACAGAATGGTAATAAGCTAAAAGCTGTGTTAATTCTGAAGGTGCTATTTTCTGTTGGAGAAGCGTGCCAAAAATCACCACCATACTACGACCCTTCGTATCGCGTGATCCTAAACAAAAAAAATTATATATTTTTTTATGTTTTTATGGAGAAAAATAATTGATTTCAATAGAAAAATTTGCTTGCGTACCTGGTAAATACGCGATTCCAGAATGGAGAATGTCTTGGTTGACCTGGCCAACAGAAGTTGGACGTAGTGATATTTGGTCATTTTGGCATCCATCGGGACTTATCCTGTTTTCATTATCTGTTAAGAGGGATAAAATTTTGCTATATCATTGTTTTAATATAGAATTTCTGTAATACTCCACCATCATATGTGCATGGTATCTAGACCTCCATTAAAAGGCTCAATTTTTGCATAAAAATGCTTATTCTGCCGTGTTATTAATATATTTAATGAGGCTATAAGAAAGAAAATTAGGCAAGTTAGATTGCTTCATAAAAACTTCCTCCAAGGAACAATAACGAATCGAAATTTGCATACAGTTAACTACCCATTTTCCTATTGGTTAATTCAAATTTTAAATTAACCGATTATGCGTTTGTACGGCGAATTAGATTAGTTGGCTTCATTCTTATTTAATTTTCTTCCTTTCTAAATTTCTTCCATTATAGTTCGACCGAAACCATGCAAATCGGTCAGGTTGGAACTTTTTCATTTCGTATCGATTTTGGCACTTAAAATAGGTCAAATTTTACTAAATGGGTAGACTACGTAATGTTAGTCACGACTATAACCTTGATAAGTCTCGACATACATCAAACTAACTCTTCTCAAAAATCGATATGTGGCTTTTTTTAGCTTGTTTGCAACAAAATAGAACTATTAAAACGAAGATCGTATCCGTTTTTTCTTTTTTTTTTCCATATTTAAAACGGGATTTTGCGTATATTACAACATCTGATTGAACAATGGAGGAAAATTGAAAATTAGAACTTTTTTCTGTTCCTTTCCTGAAAGTAAACAGTTCGAGAGAGAAGATTTACAGCAAATATTTTGAATAGAATCGAAGGCCACCTGATGCGAGAGAAAATTAAAAAAAGGGAAAAAATAACCTCGGGTCAAGACCTCCTGAAGTTTTTCCAATGATACCAGGTGCCTGTCAACATTGTTAAGATGACAACATTAGTGGTGCAACTTGGCAATTGTGAAGTGCACTGCCACAGAACGTTTCAAGCCATCAGCAAGAGAAAGGCAGACTGTTAAACACGTCTTTTAAATTTTATTTTACTCCGAAGCCATCATTCAAGGTAGATTCAAGATAAGATATATAAATTTACCGATTAACAATCGAATAAATCAGAATGTCAGAAACAAATTATCAAGAATAGTTTTTGCTGCAACGAAAGTTGTAACTGGTTGCAAGGATTGTCTTGGAAATAAATTAAATTCGACCTGTTAAAGGATTATCTACTGAGATGATTCGGAAGATAACTGCATCAAATTCAAACCGAGAAAAACAGGAGACTAACGAGCTCCAATTCTCTTCGGAAATGATGCTTTGCAATTTGTGTCATCATTTTCTTTATTATTAATCTAAAGTGCAAAACAATCGTTACGAATCCAAGCAACAGACTAAAAATCTATATAATTCGTAATAATTTTGTAACTGTCCGCCTATTCATTAGCAAGGTTAGACTAGGTTAGATGCTTGTTGCAACGTCTCAAAATCGGGATTTATCAGCAACTCTTTTACCAGATAAGGATACCATTACCGAATTCCTTCATCCTGACATAAATTATCCCCCTTGCATTAAGTTTTTAGTTCATACAGATAAGTCTAGCTCGGGGCAATACGCTTTGCATCTGCAACTTCGCAGTTCCTATCGTTTCAAGTAAAGTTTCGATAGATCTTTATCGGGGGGAAAAATAAGGTTATTGTCTATTGTTAAAAATACGGAGAGGTTTGTATTACTTTGGGATGTACAACCTCAATTAAGATTAACAAGCTCTTTACCGAAAAATTCAATTTTCTCTAGCAGGAAAGGTGATTCTGCGAAACGCCCTGTCGATGAAACAAAGTAAAAATTCCGAGGTGCATAAATTTGGGAGTATTTGGGACACGCAACCATCAGTGTTATCGACAGGTTAGATACCACGAATTCGTGACGTCATTACAAGAGTTGCTGTTATGATGCCTTCTGTTTGCGCCCCTACGTAGGTCGGTTCTTATGATGTTAACCACGATTACTGTCGACCTATTTATAAATTGTGGGTGATTTATAACTTTTGTAGTAAAGGTCCATGTCAGAAACCCATAACCTATGTTTTTAAAGATGCAATTAAGTTCCCAAACTCCAACGACGGCGAAAACAAACTGCACCATCTTTACATTCCTCTTTTTTTTTTGTTGTTTTATATGCGTGCGCCATATAAAGTCTTTGCAAAGGTGGTACGTAGGATAGTAAGCATTGACCGCACGGTAGATAAAACAATATTAAACTATATTACAACGTTTATAAATCCATAACTGCCATTAACATACTAAATATAGGCTAGTCGTTCCGCTCTGACGAAAACGGAGCATCGTTTTTCATCACTTCGGGGCATTTGCAATGACTTACAATAATTATTTTCTCAAGGCCGACTTTTCTTTCTTTTTATTAGTCATTTATGTTGAGTGGCATGGGGCGGAATCCTTGCAACAACGAGTAAATTTTTATTCTGACACACACAAATTTCTAATTTTCTAAATATTTGACGGTAAACATTTGTACTCGTCTTCAACGATTTTCGACTTAAAACGTGTTTTAATCGCGAAGAAAAATAATTTTGAAGATTTCTGACATTGAAATAACCTATTTATACAAATTTGGTACCTCGATATTTATTAAAAATATATAATTTACTTCGCTAAATCAAGGATTTTTTAAAAACATTTACCTGCGTCGAATGACTTCCTCTCTGTATCCTCTTCAGTGTGATGACACGCGTGTTTTTTAGATGCATCCCCATCTGCAGCAGTATCTTTAATATCCACTTGTCCAATCTGGCAACAGGAGGAATAAATATGGTCGCAAGTCCACGGTCTCACAACACTTTTCCACTCCAGTCTTTCGATTCCTCTTTCCACTGACACGAGAAGATGCTGAAGCAATGAGCTTAGATTTTCATCGCTGATATCCTGCGACGTGTAACCCTCTAACCAGTCCATACTGAAGAGGAAACTGTATTGTGGAGCATGGATAACACGTTGGCCGATTTTGTTTTCTGTCCAATATTTTAGATGTAGTTCCACACAACCACTATCAGTTTCTTGAAGACAGAAATAGAAGTCACCACACTTCAGTATGGCTTCATCTAGTTCACCTAAATGAATGATTACTCGACGATTACAGTGGAGGGGCCAACCTTTCGATTTTTGTATACAGTTCGTGCCACATTTTACCTATAAAAGAAGTAAAGAATACATTACTCTTGCTAAAGAGATGTAAAAAAATTATATCCTTCTATTGAAGTTCCAGTTTTGCGATAGAATGTTGCAATGGGTCAGTATGACGGGTTTTTATTTAAATATTTCCTTAAAATGCACTCTATATAACAGGATATAGCATCACAAAGAACAAATAAAAGGAAAGACAGCTAGAAACCTATCTTTTGAATGGATACGAGAAGAGAAAAGTATCCAATAGATTTTTTCAGATATCCAAAACTAGAAAAGGCTCTTTAGGAACAAGCAAAAATTATTTCTGACAAGAATAATGTGCGGAATAGCAGTAGAGAATGATAGAAAGAAAAAAAACCACCACGACCTATGATTACGGAGAGAATAAAACGACCTTCACAATGCCATGAACATTCAACCTAGAGGTCTTACACATATATATACTCATCTGCCAAATTTCCCGGATGCAATTTCCAATTAATTGCATTCTACATTAAGAATAGAAAGGGCTGACATTTATGCCCAGGGGTCTTATAATAAAAAAAAAGTAAAAGCCTTTCGTGTCAAGTTCTAATACCGGCTCATACGCTCAGTGGTGTGCAAGATGCAGAGAAATTGGTAAAGTTTAACTACACCACATGGAAAATTAACTCATCTGTCAGGTGATAAGAGTTCTAACACCCCTTAACCACTACTTCTAATAGTTTATAGTCTTTTATTTTAAATAAGCGACTTTTTTCTTTTTTAGTTTCGCGATCATGCAGACTGAAGATGTGTGTTCTAAATGGGAATGTGCACATGAGGCGTCGCAAACATCATTAACGTGGAGCCGGCGGCCATCTGACTCTCTCTCTTAACAGATGAGGTTAGTTCTTGCATATTGCAACTTAATAGCAAATATGGGGAGGAAAATTACACGTGAAAGATCGATTTCTTCCCTCCTGCCACTTTTTTTCCTACGAAGAAATGTTTCTAAAATAAAATAAACATTCCAAATATCTATCCATTAACGTCTTTTTATTTTTTGAGCAGTTTATAACACAGACAGTCTGTGATAAAGTGTTACTACTGTGATACATTTAATGAGTTATAGATGTTAAGAAAGATTTTATGAAGGAATTGAAAATTATTGACGTGGAAAACGGTGATGTGGTATCCCACGAAATTAATATAACTTATCTTGATTGCGGAACCTCTTCAGCCATGGGCGAATAAGTTGAAGGAATGCTGAAGAGGGTCAACAAACTTTAAATGAAAATAACTGAGCTTTTTTATTTTTGTAAATAAAAAAAATTAAACATTCTGCAAATTATAACATAATTCAAACACTCTAGGATAGAAAAACTGCATTTTTTATTTTTATTTTTACAGCAATTTTCTAATGATACAACTCGAAGACAATCAATACTATCAGAGTTTAGTTGAGAAAGGTACAGTTGACAGAATGAAAGTACAAACAAAAGAAAGGATATTTTTAAAGAAACAATGTCAACAAAAGAACGAAAACCATCCATTAAAACCGATTCAATTACACAAAAGTATTGAAAGAAATTCAGAAAGAATCCATTAACTTTAGTAAGAGTTCTATCTATAGAAAGGAAAAAAAAAAAAACGGAACAAAATCTAAACAATTCATTAAACCTTCTTGTTATCTCGAATAATTCAATATCATTACCATTCTTAACATTCCAAAGCCACTTTATTTAAGAGTTCTTTGCAACAATAGGGAACTGAAGCAATATTGAAAGAACGTATCGCGCCTCCTACTCTTAATTCTTCTTCTGATCGTTTAAATAAATTCAGAGAATTACGAGAGCAATTTTACATTTTTAAAGCGTAAAAAAGCAAGTTGCTTTTTAATAAACTGTGCTCCTTTCAATATTTAGACTCTGTATTAATATGAATTACGTAAAAAACGCCCCATCAGTCAATGTCTACGCACCTAATCGATTTAGAGATTAAGAATTTATTAATTCTCTCACAGTTTTCTTTGCGAAAATTGATATTCATGTCTCCGCAAAGATTGAAGATATTATTTTTTAACGGTGTTGTTTTAAAAGTTGTACAGGTTAAATGCAAATCAGCATCTTCTCGGATGCGAGACAACTGTTGACAACGCAACAATTGTCCATCCGTCATCATTAATGACACTTAAGAGCTCTTGATTCTATCAGACCGCATTAAAAAGAGGCGTGGAATGGGGCTAATTGATTATAGGGTTTTAATCTAACAAATAAGAGAAGATCGGGTTGCATACGTGTCGTTTTATGTCCCTGACTGACTTGTAATTGCGTCTAAAACCGTCTAAATTTATGGTCGTTAACAGTTAAAACAATGTCGCAAAAAAAAGACAAGTGGGAGAGCATTTTCTTCAGCAAAAACACTTTGGTCATAGGTTGAGTCATAGTGCAGATAATGTACTATCCCAGCCAAAAACGACATTACGTAAATTGTTTTGAAACATGTATCGTAACAGAAGGGAGGAGAAAAGTATGCATTCGAGACCACCCATTGCGTTTTTAAACGCGTTGCACCCCTTTACGTCACGCAGCTAAAAAAAAAAGGCATCCCAGATTAGAATTGATTAAAATTTTAGTCGCGCGCATTTTGAGCATTAATCATTAAAACGGTAAACTTTAAAAGAAATTATTTCCTTTTGGCCACGAACTTTATATAAATTATCGCATATATTCTATTGTTAGTAGGAGAATCCAGGACAAAGTAGAACATTCTATTTTGGAATTTCTCCCGACAATTAAGGATGAAAAACGAGGTGATGAAGCTCTTTTGTTTTGTCACCTCTTGTATGTTTTCTAATGCCACCAGGAAGACGAATTTTGGACAATTTGCGTGCTTTTAACCGTAAACAAACCGGAAACAAATGCGAAAACATTTCGTTTTCTCCGCTAATTTTTCATGCCTTCCTCCTCCTCTTAGTCGAGTTTCCAGTTTCCTGTAAAATATGACTAATTTTTCCATTTTGTGTATTTTTCCAGACTCTCTAATAGAGTGACTCGAGAAAGAATGGCATCAAAAATAAGAGATCAGATAACTTTTAAAGAAGAAAAAAACATTATTTTGCCTTAAGGTTTTTGCCATTTTAACAATGTTGAGATATAGGCTAAAAGCTCAAGAAAACTAAATATGGAAAGAAATGAATAAAAACGCATAAAAGAAGTAATAACTAAAAAGCACGGTTTCGTGTCTTCCTTCTGAATTTACTGAAACAAAAATAAGAGAGAATTTAAGAGCAGAAACAAAACATTTTGTGTTGAATATTCTTCCTTGTTGGTGTAATTTTTATTAAAAATAACTTAAATCCATGCTTTGATCCCAGTTCAAGAAAATAATGACGAGTTTTCTTCGTGAAAAAAATTCATTTTTCTTGACAATCTAACCTTCTAGATTTAGTTTTAAGCATTCAAACTGTAGATAATTTTTATCTCTATAGCCTATACAAACTTATCCAGGAATTTCTATCGGTGACCTTCACTTAATGGTTAAAATATTAGGAAAATTTCAAGTTAATATTTTCCTTGGTAAAAGTTCCTGATGTTAGAATGTCACCGTGACTTTCATATTAAATTTTTGATACAGTTTATAAAAATTTATTTGCTTTCATAGTTTTATGTGAGTAATGAGAATAAATGTAAAAAGAATCAGATGACACGCTAGTTCTGTCCAAAATCGGCACATAAAACGATGCTAAGCTCGCGATTAACGCACAGCAATTCCCACGATACGACCGAACATTATTTATCCAGCCTTCATCGCGTAATTACACGAGTGCAAACACGGATGGGTGAATACGAATCAGATGACACGCTAGTTCTGTCCAAAATCGGCACATAAAACGGTGCTAAGCTCGCGATTAACGCACAGCAATTCCCACGATACGACCCAACATTATTTATCCAGCCTTCATCGCGTAATTACACGAGTGCAAACACGGATGGGTGAATAAAGTGATCCCCAGAGCCAGAAGAGGGAAGGACAACTAGCAATTAGTTTTGTGTACGACTTTCGGGTCTTACCTCCTTCAGCAGAACACGTAAAAGAGTTGCATTGTTTCGTTAGTCACAAGAGACCGAACGTTGCCTTCAGCTTTAACCTTCCAAAGGGGAAAAACAGCCAAATGAACAAATAAACCCGTTCTGGCTTTAAAGAAATAAGGTCGGACATACAGTGTACTCTTCGCATAGAAGAAGCTCAGTAATAAGGCTAAGTCTATTAGGAGTATGCCAGTCATTAGGTGCTTGAAAATACCTACATACGATCCCTTTAAAATGCGGATAACCTAACCTAATTTGTGGGTGGAAAAAGTCTTATTTTTACTTTTGTTCCTTCCTGCTTTGGCATTTTCGTTTTCGGATAACATATGCATTGTTGTCTTCTTCCTAAACGTCTCCAAAATTCATAAACGAGCAATGGAAAGTATGGAGATTAAAACTAAAATAATATTTATTCATATATTAAGCATCTCGAGGAATTTTTCTACCATTAAAATCAATATCTGCTTAAGTTTGAAGGATTAAAAAGTACAAACTGAAATTATTCTGGATTATTAAACTCTAAGTAAAGCTTCTTTAGAAAGATAACGGCATCAACTGAAGCGGAATAATTTACACAATGTGTTCTTTTCTCCGAAAAAAATCCCTAAGAGATAAAGGCAGATGTATTGGAGCGATAAGGAGATTTATCCATAATCTGAACTAGGAAGTTGTATTATCCATTGTTGTTCTTAAATTTGGCATAAATCTTAACGCCGGAGATAATTTTAAATTACTGAAAAATGCTACTTTAATTAACAACTTTTGCTTTCTTATTCACTTTCGCCAAACTTTAATTAAACGCTTAAAAAGGCCGACGTATTAAAAACCATTAATCGTGATTGTGACCGATAACAATCGTATCAAACCTGAAGAAATAGTTAAAAAAACTGGCACAGACACATGTAAATATACAACAATTAATTTTTCGGCAAACGGATAAATACGTGAGAATACAGCCTTCTTATCGAATTACAAAGTTAAAAAAACTGGCACAGACACATGTAAATATACAATTAATTTTTCGGCAAACGGATAAATACGTGAGAATACAGCCTTCTTATCGAATTACGTGACAATTTCTTAGAATTAAAAAAATGTTTAATATTTGAAGATGTCAGCCTCATTCTGTCACCAGAATAATGTGTTTAAAAATCTGATTAATTGCTGAATTAATTGTATATTGTTTGATTAAAAGCGAGTTAACGCAATCAACCTAACTTCAAAGGAGATAAAATGGAGCGTACGTCTTCAAATATCCATCATATCTGAACTTTTGTTACTGTGATAATCCAATCTAAGGATGAACTGTCATCGAGTCATACTTTGCTATGATAATTGGATGGCGGCACGCATATTATAATCCTTCTATGAATGGAAATGTCCAATATGGAGCGTGAGAAACTGTCAAAATGTAAGATTAAACGAAAGAAAAAACCGCAACATCCAATTTGTGAAAGAAAAATTGCATATTATTCCATTAAAACAAAAAAAGCCACAAAACAATAAGGACAATGACCAAAGACGATATTTCCTACTCGGCTAACGTTATAATACATGCTTTTAACATGCAAAATTCAGTTAATATATAGAATTATCAGTTAATATGTACCAGGAGTAAAGTATCAACAACTATCTCGCATAGCCATCGAAAGACTGAAAAAAAAATAATCAAAACAAGATCATACGCTGCAACATGATAAATATCGTGCTGCAATTGTCAATTTGGTTTACTCTTATACACACAAACAACCGTTTCTTTGTGTTGCATTTTTGTTTATGCTTGTTGCGAATCTTTGTTATAACAACCCATAAATTGTCCAAATGCCAAATCTCCTCCTGTGATACGTAGGGGGAGAGATTACGCTTTCTGCACACGTGCTAGAATGAAATCTTACATAAAAGGTGTTGAATGGTGAGTTGTTTTGTTCCTACTTGTTAGAAACCATCATCTGTCTCTTTCATCATAGAACGGGCGTCGCCTCTTCCACGATCTACTTCAGGTACCTTGATCCGCACAACAGAGTCTACCGTGACTTATGGATAACAGCTAGGAATAATTGAAATATGTTCTCATGTTGCTCTGAGTTATATTGCACTAAAAAATTTAAAAAATTACTGTAACCATCTATTGTGATGGTATGCAACAGCAAATCCATAAATCTTGATAGCCTCCATGGATAAAACTGCTTTATATGTGTGTATTTGTTTTGCACCTTTCTGAACCTCCCTGCTCTTAATCCGTGTGAACCTGATATCATATCAGGTCTACACGTATTAAGCTTCGAGTCATAATTCAGAATGCTAGGATTAAAATTGTTGAGTGTTCCGCTTTGCTAAGTATGTCCGCCATCTTAATAATAAAATAACCGATGATGTTCGCACTTTAACAAAAGGATAATTATGTATAATAAACGGTTAAAATATCCAACAGGTCTATTAGTTATTGTGTCTAGAGATAAACAGAAATTTTTTTCTTTCCTTTACATAACAACCAGTTATTGTATTGAATAACGAATTTCATCATTGCGTTAGCATGCGTACAGTATTTTATATATATAAATCTATAAAGATCACATTATGAAGCACATAAAAGGAAAGTTGTAAACCAGACAATAGAACAAATGTTTTGTAATGTCCGACTGGTTTTACAGCAAAATAAACTCGGACCACCCACAATTTTAACGATAAAATTTCGACTTTCCTGGATTTAAAACAGAAAATCTCAAAAGGATTCACTTAATTTTCGGGCAAGTTAATGATAATTACTTAAATGTTTGTAATTATCAACATGAGTCTACGTACGAGAAATTTTCTAAAAAAATAAATCTGATAATGTTGTTAAAGTTACCCTAACAGGAAATCCTTTAAAGGATCCAGTTGCGCATCAATGTAACAAACGATTCTTAGAAAAACGTTTGCGCCTACGATGATAAAACGTTTAAATAATTAACAGAAGCGTAGATTGATCTTATGTGATCGAAATATCGATTATTCTAGCGCGTGTGGTCCTATTATTGCTATAGGACCTCACACACGCGGCGATAAATCAATATTCATGAAGCATCCCATTAATTGCAATTAATTATCGATTTGATCAGCAAGAATTTTACCTATGGATTTTTTTATATATAAAAATAATAATGGAAAAATTACCATTAATCTTAATATGCGACTAGAATACAAATTTCATGTGTAATTAATGCATTTTTATATTTCAAAAATTTTTCCAGAAGCAAGTTAAGGCTTTATTTTTAAAGGAAAAATCGTCAAAGGTTAGGTGCAATGATAGGAATGTTCATCGGTGGCTGACCCGCGACTGTTTACGCAACTGTTTCAAGGCTGAATGTGTCGAAGAACCACAGGTGAAGAAACGAGCACCAATGCCCATCTCTTCCACAACAACACGATTAATTCCAAATCGTGTTTGGCCCCCACTTAACGAGTTAAATTAATTCTTCATCACGTTATCGGCTCGATGACCGCATTAAATTATTTTTTAATTCCGTTTCAGATTTTTAATTAAGGATTTTTTAATCACTTTTAAGTGGCGCCATCTCTTGGCATCATTAACGCACTGGATGGTGATTTAATTATAATTAAAAGTGCGAGTGCATAAAGGAAGGCGAAAAAATGCGTGTTGTCTTTTATTTTATATAAAAGGGCCGAGAAAATTTATTGCCTTATAAATTCATTTGGAAGGACAGCAAAACTCATCAAAATTCTAAAGAAAAATATTTTAGAAAAGTTGGAATTTAGTACACGTTATATGAACTGCGCCCAAGTTTTGTCAGAAAGCAAACTAATAAATTAAATTATATCGCGTTAAATTACAGATCACGTTTTTATCTGGTAGAATTCACAAAAGTTTTCCAGGAAAGTCGAGTCTGATGAAGTTTTCTTAAAGAATTTTTTAACAGTTGTTGTTAAAGACCATGATTTAGACATCTGTTCGGAAGAAGGGCGTAAAAAAAAGAGGGTAGCTTAAAAGAGGAAAGAAAAAAAATTTGCACCTCATTTGGTATCGAAATCAAAAAAGATGATATCATTCGTGATGGATATCACAATTTAAAACGCCGATAGAGACAGCCCAATCACGTCATCATCATCCATCATGACAGATCAAGTCTAAAATATAGAATCACGAAAAGGCAGAATCCTGATCTTAATCAGAATTCCGACTTTAGTTAAGGAATCGTATCCTAGTCTATGATTTAATACCAATTTTTCTTCGATGATCGTATCTTGACTACAAAAAGAAAAGGCGCAAGTTGATTTGCCTACTTATAGGTTCTCGATTCGCCTATTTTGCAGAAGTTTTTAAGTATAAAACTCATGTTTGAGGATTGATTAGTGAATTATAATCCTGTTATGTTATTTATAGCTAATTTTTGTCAATTTTCGTATGTTTTAACGACTATATTCATCAAAACAGATTTCTCTATTAATTCAGAAGATTAATCGAGGATTTTCTGGGGGATTCTTTTAGAAGAAAAAGATTAATCGAGGATTTTCTGGGGGAATTTAGAAGAATACTTGAGGCACTTTGGAAGATTCTTTAGTGAGTTTAGCTTACGATTCTTTACTGATTCAGAACATTATTCGAGGATTTTTAGAAGGATTCTTTAGTGAATCTAGCCTGTGATTCTTTAGTGATTCAGAAGAATACTCGAAGAATTTCAGATTACAGTTTCGCATTTTTTTTATCCTAGTTTACTAAGAAAAATGAGGTTTTTAAGATAACCACATTGTTCGTCTATCTTCCTAAGCTATAACTTTTGAAGTAATCGGTAGCTTTTTACGAAATTCTACGGATTGATGACCTTGATGACATATCTTTTAACACAGTAGCTTCAGCCACTTAAAAATGGCTGACGTTCAAACACAGCTAAGGTTTTGCGTAACAACTTCTGAATTAATTCACACTTTTTTTTTCCTACATAGAATTCGGTATGGAGATCATGCTATCAAAGACGATTTTGAGTTCATACGTTTTAACTCCGCATATTTAATCGTTCCAAAATGGCGGACACGTAAGGAAAATAGAGTATTAATTTTTTTTCCCCCACGACTGTTTATTTTGTTTGACGTTTGTAACTGATTTGCATATCTGTAGACATAAATGCTGATGTAAAGATAAATCTAGATTTAACTCACAGATGATGGAATTCAAGATCCTGAACATCAAGTTTATGAACTTTTCAAGTCTTTGATTGATTATTTAATTAAAAGAAAAAAAATATATCCTAATTTGAATGTTATAACCAGAAACACTACGGTTAAAAGAAAAAAAATGCACAAAATGATTTACGCACACAGTATTTCTGTAGAGATATATCTTTTTATCTTTTTCTATAAAGAAAAATCAAAACTGTGCTATTCACAGACTTTCCTCTGCGCTATTAATTTACAGATGGAGTGTAGATTGGTAAATAACCTTGAAACGAAAAACTAACGACGTGTAACGTGAGAAGAATCACAAGATCTGTCGGACAAAATTCGAATATTTACTTTTTCCTTCCAGACTTTTAAATAAATCTTTGCCTTGCCAATCGATGAAACCCCATATATTTTTTTTTTCTTGATCTGCATGCAGATTAGCAAACCGAGATAAGAATCCTCTTACAGAACTTTCGAACATTTTGTTTTTTTCTTTAAATCCGATTTACTCCTATCGAATTTTGTCCACAAATAATTAAAATGTGGGATAAATTTTTACTGTACATTATATACGTTTTCCTCCTGAAATATTAGAGGTTTCCTCGATCAAATGAGGAAAATCGATTTCTAAATAAGAAGAAAAACCTCAAAAAAATCGATATTTCCTGTAGATTTTTTAAAAATTATTTAACTGACTATCTTAAGCGTATATAATGAATGCAATGATTTGATTTAAATACTAAGACGATGATGAGAATATTAATCTAGAAAAACAGCATCAGGAACAAGTCAGACAGCTGCCCACATATTCTGAGTTACACGATAGCCAAATAGTTTTTTTTTAATGCCAGAAAAGTGCAGGAACTGAGTATCAGATGAATAAATATATAAATATTTATAATTTTTACCTAAATATAACATCACTTTATTGACCTTTTTTTTCTTTTTTTTTTGCTTACTTGTCTATCTTAAGCGTATATAATGAATACAATGATTTGATTTAAATACTGAGACGATGATGAGAATATTAATCTAGAAAAACAGCATCAGGAACAAGTCAGACAGCTGCCCACATATTCTGAGTTACACGATAGCCAAATAGTTTTTTTTTAATGCCAGAAAAGTGCAGGAACTGAGTATCAGATGAATAAATATATAAATATTTATAATTTTTACCTAAATATAACATCACTTTATTGACCTTTTTTTTCTTTTTTTTTTGCTTACTTGTCGAGCTTGAAAAGACCTACTTAGAACAGTGCTATGTTAGTAAATTATAGTGTTAGATACTTCCTCTATATACGTTAAGATTTCGAATGTTTCTCTCTATACGAAGTGATGCTAACATAGAACAGTGACCCTGAGAAGGTTGAAAATCAATCATTTGCAAACTACCTCACTGACAAATAATAATGAGTTTATATATATATAAACCCACCCATATATATATCTTTTTATACATATATATACAGATTTTAAAGAGATAAGAGAGCAATCGTGACAATGGAAACTGGAGCAGAAAACGTCTGTTAACAATAACGTTACGTCTGTTTTTTGAGGAAAATACTACGGAAATTTAAATTAAATTTTGGCAATTTTGGTCCATTTGAATCGGTTAAGTGATAATTTAGTTACATAGAAAATATTTTAGAGATTGGTTTCCTCGCATCTTCATGCAAAATGCCACATTTAACAATGTAGTAGTAGTGGTGATAGCAGCAGCAACATTAGAGATAAGTTTAAATAACTTATGCAAAGAAACGATTTTATCGCGCTGTAACAGCTATCTTACCTAATTAAAACTCGCACCTGACTTGTTGCTGTAGTAGCATTACTTAACCTATACTCAGTCTGAATTAAATTGAATTTAATAGCCAAGAATTTACACAAGGTTATAACTACTTCGCTCTGTTTCTCCTCCTCATCTTCAGATCCTGCATCATTACCATACATTAATGAAGCAAAGAGTAAGAAAGAAACAAAGGCGTATATTAGCATACGAATTAATCACGTATGTATACATCTGCTCAGGAATTAGATAATTCTTACATATCAACTGACAAAACTATAGTAGCATTCCATTCACGCCCTCTCAAGAAAACTGGTTACTTTTATCGTCCTATTTTTGTTCTTATTGAATTAATAAACACTTTCCAGTAGCCGAAACAAATTATATATTCGAAAAATTTTGTTCTTTCGTACGTCATAAAATATCGGGAGCGATATTCATCAGTCGACTTTAAACCCGTCCCATTTTAAGGTGACAAAATAGTGTTAAAGGATAAAAATTTACCAACGACCGGGGCTAAACTCTTAACCTCTAATCGTCTAAAACGGGTATCGGAGAAGATTAATTAGGATTTTTGAGTCGAAAACTGGGTTTTTAACATAATTCCAATAAGTTAGGAACCGAAAGAAGTATCGAATGAATTAATATAACCTATTTCTACTATGTGCAATACTTATCGTGATTATGAAGTAACCCACTTTGCAAATTACGTGCGCAACTCGTATACATTTGCAAAACGTGTTAATGATGATTAAGTGTAAATTTATTATAAGTTTTTAGACTTTTTTGCGGTTTTTTTGCCCAAAAACACGCTATGCCCGGGTCAGGTGGCCGTAATCCTCTCTCACCCTATCTCTTTTATCGATAAGTAATTCATATTTATAACGATTCGAAACATCAAAAATGTGATAATGATTGATCGTCATCGCAGCGGGTCGAAAATTACGGACGGGGATAAGATGTATTCGGGACAATATATATTTTATTAATAAATATAAAAATCAGCCCGTGAGGAATATATAAATATTCTTATCTTGTGCTACCGTGCGAATAAAATTTGAATTAAAAAAAGTTAACATTTTAGACTTTTTAATTAGCTTTGTAGTCGTTAAAAGGTTGCCGAAACTACTTGAACTATTTTTTTTTTAATTAAAAATTTAATAATTCGCGTTTTTCTGGTTTCTAAACTAAGATAAGGATAACTTAATTTAGGTTTTTGTGGCGAAATTTTCTCGATATTTGCGATCGATAGAAAAATTTTGAATTTTCTTTCGAGCAATCGAAAAAATTGTTGTTTTCATTAATTTCGAATGGTTAAAAATAGAAAATTCCAGTTTGGTTTCATCGATTTGTCGATAAAAATAAGCCGGTTGAACGGTTTTTTTCTGCTACAATTACACTGAGATTCTAAGATGGGGAGGAAACACAAAAGATCTATAATCTATTGTATAGGATTCTTTTACTGTTCCTACCGCTGACAGGATTCGCTGTAGAATCCTATTAACGTGGAAGAGATAATCCTAGATTGGCATACCGCTCTCGCATGCATGAAGATTCTGAACGTCAAGATCGACGTTTTAACGAATAAAACAAACACTCGCGAAGATGATTCTATCGAAAACTTCACAAAAAATAACTTACTTTCTGTTATAACAATGGTTTAACGCGACGTTAAAAATAATAACAAGCTTGTAGAACGTAAAATGTGTTATTTAAAAGTGATAATCTAGAATGGAATGAGAATTTTACGATCCGAGTTGGTGCCAATAGATTATAGATAAAAAGGATATTTAAATAAAAGATGTGGAACAATTTTTGTTTCCCGTTCTGCCCACGACTTTATCCTGATCGCATAAATTACAAAAGGATACAGAAAGTTTATTCAGTTGAACAGTAATCGTCAAAACACGGATCAATGACCATCTCCCTCTGAGGATGAACGAGCACGGGGATCAGCGATTGCAGTTATGTTTCTACAGATCGATAAGTTCTTTATTTTTATAACTCTACAGCACGAAATACCAATATAGATTTATGTAGCGAGCCTAGCAGCGTGTAGAAGAGCCGAGATCAATAATTTATGATCATGGAAATGCAAAATTCTATTATAAACATCTCATATTTAAACATGCATCCTACACTTGTAATTTTCTAACAAGGATAACCGTTTTAGTAGAAAAAAATAAAGAAGAAAAGATGCAAAATTCTATTATAAACATCTCATATTTAAACATGCACTATTGCTACACTTGTAATTTTCTAACAAGGATAACCGTTTTAGTAGAAAAAAATAAAGAAGAAAAGAAAACTGCAGATTAACATGCGTAAGGTGTACTACTTCCTCCTGATATTAATCAGAGAAAGATCATTAAATAACCTCAAAAAATATCTTAATGTATTATTCGGAAAATAGCCTACTTTTATAACATTAAAAAAACCCACATCGGTGCATGTAATTCAGCAATGAAAGTTGAAGGAAAGAAGTCACACAATACATGGTTAAAGGACCTAAATTTAATAAAGAGCAGTTTTTTCACGATAAAAAGCAAAGTTGTAGTTTCTTTTTTTTTTCTCTCCAGTCGCGCTCTCTTAGAGTTCTTCTATGATTAAATATAAATTACGCTCTTGTAGATGGAAGATTAAACCCGGATGTGATTATATTAAGTAAAATTGAAGAAGAGTACGACTGCAAGAAAAGACGACGTCCCTTCCTAACGACCACCACATGAGATCCACGTGATAGCCAGGAGGTAAAGCCCTCTGCGACCTTTCAACGACTACACTTCATTCTGTCCTCTTTTTATTTATAAAAAACAACAACATAAACGTGCAAATGTTAATAAAACGTTATTGTTTAACCATATTTTAACTAGTAGGTGGTCCGTAACGTTTCTGTGACGCGTGAGACGAGTGAAATTTTGCTTGGAAAACCCATATAACACGGTTTTAGAGATTTTAAAACAGTGGCGTTAAGCTTTCGAAGTGGCAGAATATACGAGGAAATGCAAATTTGGCTGCAAAGAAAAAAGTTTTCGAAACCGTTCGGTCGGAGTCGTTGATAAAGAGAGAACCCGACAGCGACGCGTGACAAAAACGCATTTTATGGTAACACAATACGAAAACGGCACAATAGACCCGCAATGATGGAGAAAAAGGGGCAGATGTAGGCCAACTTATCACGTAAACGGAGCGTGGCTCTGAAGTATGGAGAAAGCCCCTTTGCTAGAGTAACAGATGTGCCATGTAGGAGTAATCGTATAAGCTCATTCAGTGCGCAAATCCCGTGAAGAGAGAGAGAGAGAGAGAAAATATTTTTTTGGACTCACCCGTAACGGCTCCTATTCCACTTGGTTTTATCCGTTTATCGTCGCAACTGCCAAACAACTGCAAAACCTGACATGCAGACTAGCTTGGTGGCTTTAGTTGGACATCAGATGGTGCTGCCCCCTGCTTTTACACCACCAACACCACGTGCCCGAGGTTATGTTGGTGTTGTTTAGTCCCCTCTCTATTCTCTGTTTGTTAATTATGCTATTTTATCCCATGACGAAACTATCGATAACAATTAATCCAGTCACGATATGTATCTCGATAAGTAATGATTAATATCGTTTTATAATTGCTCTAAATTATTATTTGTATTTGTAAACTGTCTAACGTAATATTTATGACTACAAAATGAGGTTGTTGTAGCTCTATTGTCTATAAAGCGATAAAACTGCTATATATATATACACTTGCTTCAGAACTACATGGTTTAAGGTTACAACAGTCTCCTATCACAAACTGGAGCCAAACAATCTCATTTTATATGGCATACAAAAACAATAAATCTGTTTTAGTACGTTAGATCTTCAACAGTCCAATTTTGTATGGTACCAAAGTGGCAAATCGAAAATTTAAGTGGGTTGTATTCCTATATAATCTTGCAATTCGCTTGCGTAACTCGATCCAACGTTTCTTGTGGGTAAATTTTGCTTATTTTACAATCTAGACCATAAATAGACCTACTAAACCCACTCAAAAAGGTTATAGAAGATGAAAATTGCTAAGATTTTCAGGGAACACACCTACATTCGACCTTGCTTGACTCCAGATTTACGTGTTCGTCCTGAATCAGGTTCTTTACCCCTATAGGGTATAGGCCTACGGTTGGAAGGGCAGAAGAGATTTCGAAATATCCAACTTCTGATAAATTCGCTCAGATTTATAAATAGACAAAAATATATTTTTTTTTTATGGAGATAAAATTCTCGATTTTTCCACTTTTTTAAAGTGGAACACAGTGCTGAATTTTTAAAAGTTTTTGGATAAGGTGGCTGTTTGCTGAAGGACGTTTCGCGCTATTAATAATCTGTCAAGTGGTCATAATAAGAAGACCATTGTTTCTTTCATTAAAAATACATCCTTTTCGAGGCCATTGTTTCGGAAATATTCACTTAAAACCGCATTCATTTACTGTCATCTGTTTGAGGAATTTGTCGCCTTCGAAAGCGATTAAAAGCATTCTTCATAAAAACGTCTTAAAATCAAGACACGCTCTTTAATGGAAAGGAAAAAAACACAAAAAGACGTTGAATTTTCCTATTTTACAATAAATTTTCTACGAAAAATACTTACAAAAATTTCCAGGAAAATGCTGACACAAACGTAGATTTCATACTTCAACCCATTCGACTACAATACAAATTATATTCCCTACTTCCTCAAGAAAAATGTTAAAAAATGCTTCAAAAATTAACACCGTTCGAGGGGAAAAAACACCTGTATCTACACAATATAAATTTAAAAAAAATGAGATTATCAGCAAGGGATTCGTAATTCTTCCATCGATAATAACGCACTTTAGACCGCATATATCAGTTGGACTTAAGAATGGGATAATGTAGCGATAATCATCCGAGATAATCTTCAAACATTCATTCATAAACAGAAAAAAATCGCGAAATATTTAATAAAAATCCGTATTAATGTGTGAGAAGTCGCTATATTAGGCTATAAAACTTTTAATCATAGAGTATTCCGAGAATAAGGTTAGTTTTTATACCATTGCAGGGCAATAATTAACTTGGAGAACATCCGTTTTTATAGTCAGATTTTCGGATGTTTGCGGTTGTTGCCATCGTCGTCTATCGAAAAATACTCGGTAAACTTGTGCAACTTGACATTATTCATAACGGATAACAGAAAGGAAGCATGTGTCACTCTTAAGAAGGGCAAGATAAGCCTTACATCTGCGCAATACAGAACTGCAGCATGGAAGGAAAAAAAATAACAACAACATGCAATAAAGGTAGTCACAATATCGATATAAATAAAAATGCAATCTTATGTGCAGCAAAACATCCCCGTTCTTGACCTTGGCCCGATTGTAATGATTCACCTGTAGCTATAGTCTGGACTATGATAACATAGGAAATATTTTATGTGCGGTGCTATAGGACGATGCCTGGAACCTTAATCAAGCTATATTGTATATTTACTACGCCATTGTATGCAAAAATAGATGGATTTATGGCATGAGCTATAAATATATGCTATATATACTTATATATCAACAGGAAACGTTGTATTCTAAAGACGAAATAAAGACTTCAAGACGTGATTTAGCTATAAATTACATAGCTAAAGTGTTTTTTAAACAGTTAAAATGCTGATTTCGATCGATTTTTTTTTTAAATAAAATGGGTCTACGCCCTTGCTATGTAAAAATCTTTTAAGTCGCACATACAGGAAATAACGTTATATGAATGTTAAATCTTACTCACCGGTATGGGAGACGTGAAATATCTGTATTTAAACCCTCTTCCTTTTACGAAATAATGGTTAAAAATGGATATTTTGGTTACAGGTGCATCAGGGGCGAGTAACCTTGCTCGATGGGAGCATTCACCTGGCAGTATGATATCTAGAATCGAAGGTAGAACGATTGGTATACGATATCCAGACGTACAAAAAGTGAGGGTATCCACTACAGAACGGCACAGAAGCTCATACAATTGTTGAGTTTTGTGGAAATGAGTGCCTATCTACAAATCACTGCAGAGTACGGAACAGACTGGAGTGGCTTCCTGAGCCGAAGACACAGAAGCTCACAATTGTTGAGTTTTGTGGAAATGTGTGCCTATCTACAAATCACTGCAGAGTACGGAACAGACTGGAGTGGCTTCCTGAGCCGAAGGCAGTTGGATGTTTGGACTGATCCACTGCCTGATGGGTTTGAGGTGGGACAGGAGGACGGAGGGAGAGGAAAACTAAAAGTTTCGATATAATAGAATCTGACGTGATTATTTTATTTGATACCTTAGCACGATTTACAACCGATAAGCTGTCCGATACCATTTGTCTTATATAATTTAACGATTTTTTTTCCTTATCCCTCTTGGCTAATTTTAGGAAGACTTCAGTTGTTTACGTGCCCAAAATGCAGAAGCGGAATGCTCACTTAGACGTAAAAATTAATGGAAAATGTGAAATCGCCTGAATTACAAACCGAGCCATGAAGAATTAATAAGTAAATATCGAAAAATGGGAGCAAACCAGTCACTGAATGAACCAGAAGTGTGGTTAACTCTTTCGTATCCGGGTCTTGAAGGTGCCTCTTCTCTATTGATAGATTGATAGATTCTTCTATGTGAACTTTATCATCTATACAATTTTTTCCTCTTATCGTAGGTCCCATATGTATATATATTTTTAATATAAAATAGACTAAACAACATTCTTGATTTTTCTTAAATATTTTTTGGCATGGAATTCATTATTCTGTTCCAACTAATTTATTCCTCCAGAGTGGAATTAGTTAAAAACAATTCATTCTAATTTTTATGCTCCAAATTCCTCTCTAATGGTTTCAAATATATCATTTGTATCTGTCTGACTGCGAACGTCTCTTAAGAATCGAATGCAATAATGTTGCAACGCATCTGTTTCTCGTTAAATCGGCGGTTTAAAATATCTTATTATTATTCGACGTGACGATATTCGTAAAAATGCTTAGAGCAAACACGTTGCCAAAACGTTAAGTAACAAAGTTGAGCACGTAATATGACTGCCTACAAAGAATTATGTGTGTGTTTGATCTTATGGGTCAATTAAAGGATCTACGAGTCAAACTAATTGCAGAGAGGAAGTCAACGGAAAATTTCTCATGATTAGCAATTTAGAGGGATGCGGAAGATCGAAACTCGTTACTGAAGATAAATCTTTACGTGGGAATGAGTAAATTAAATTTTTTTTTGTTCCATTGTTACAATTATAGAAACCAAGTTCACTTTGATGGACTGGCTCCATTCGTTTAAATGTACAAAAAATAAGTTTTAAATTGTGAATGCGCCTTTTTTTTGTGGATGTTCGTGTCCCGTCTTTCTTACTCCTTTTCCTATAAGACTGGTGAATGAATGGCACAATGCACTCCTTTGAGAAGTTCAACAGAAAATAAACATTCTATCATTATCAATAAATAGAATCTAGAATATAACGAGGCTATATATAACAGGATTACGTTGTAAATTCGTTGTATCGATAACAAATGCGTTCATTTTACGAACAGTTATAACGTTTGTCCTATTTGAATAGAGTAGTATATTCAAATTATAGCCTATTAATTACTAGTAAATAATGATAGACCGTCTATTAGGAACAAGAATAATTAAAACGGGTCTGCGGGGATTAATTTGCGATCTCGTCCATACATGCATTATTTTTACTGGAAGGCATAATAAATAATTAAATAGCGATAAAGAAAGGTCTAATGAGAATGAGTATATATATATATATATGCCACTTGAATTTTCAATAGCACGTTATGTAATTAATAACTTCTTGACTATCTTACGTTCTAGTTTTATAGTGTTAATTTTTCTTAATTAATTCTGTCTTATCGTTGTCACACGAAGAAAAACAAAGAAAAAAATCTAGAACTGAATAACGTCGAATTGTTTGTTGTGTAACTTCGGGCGGAGCTACCGATGTTTGTACACCAATAAGTGTTACATGGGCGTAACAGCTGTAAAACTGCTCTTTCGTGTGATTCGAACACTAACTCTTAAATTAAGCACAGTATTCCTGGCATACACATAACGAAATGCGGTTTTAGTTAGCATATATTCATTTATTATTCGTCATGGTCAGAGGTCTGTAATTTTTATTGCACCCTGAGGCGTGCCAATTTTTTTTCGCTGGTACACACGTATACAAAATATTAGAGCTCATCTATAGATTTAAATCGGAAAAGATAAGAACAACTGCCACGTGGAGGCCTTGGTGGCCTCTGATTATAACTTTTTACGAGTCATAAAAATGGCATGCACAGCTGTCGTTTCAAACGGTGATGAGGTCCCTGTTTAAGGTGGTAGAAAGTGGAATATTTTTAATTGTGGTTCGTCTTTCACATGATGGAGGGAAACATTACAGTGAACGGGTTTTCGGAAGCAGGAAGAATCTTGTCGAACCGCCTCCTCCGACTGCACTCATTGGTGTGTTTTGCTCTACTCCTAGGTACCGGTTGGGTCACCCTGATGAATGAATGCGTCCAGCATCGAGCTCCTTGATAGCGTATGTTTGCTTGTTCGCTACATTAGAAGCCCACTGACCCGAACCACTAATGATAATTTCCGTTATCTTAACTAATAACCCAATACGCATTTCGTCTGATTAGAGTGGATTATATGACATCATTGCTTTGTCGTTCGAGGGCGATGAGTTCTACTTACATGAATCATGCTGATGAGGGTCAGCCACTTCATATGACAATCATGAAATAAACTGCGGTAGGGTAGCCAGTCGAAGGAGCAATATAAATAGAAATAGCGTAATTACTCAGCCCTGCAGATGTCCAAGAGTACTGCAGACAATACGAGAGAGTTATCCCCCCTTTAATCAATACTAGATCTTAAGAATCATAAATCAAAATTTTATAACGATACGTCTTTATTGAAACCTATATTAAAAACTTAAGAAATCTTTTTGTCATTAGTAATCCCCCAAATGACTCACCAATACCAGATCTTAAGAATCATAAATCAAAATTTTATAACGATACGTCTTTACTGAAACCTATATTAAAAACTTAAGAAATCTTTTTGTCATTAGTAATCCCCCAAATGACTCCACCCGGGGCATTGTACTGTGCCACACATTTGCTGACACATGTGAGGACACAATTCTGACCCAGACACGGAGACCGGTTAAGTCATTTTAATTTATTGTTCTATATTTTGTAATGAGACACAACACATGACATGATTAGATTCGTCCTAGGATAAATTTCCGATATCCATGAAAGATTTTTGTATTAATAACACGAAAATTTTAATACGTAAGCGTGGACCGGACATTAATTAGAATTAACAAAATATATGATGAGATAATAATGGAAGTTTGCACCCCGAAGCTAGTGTGATGTTCCAAATGAGGCACCTAATTGGGAAGCGCTGCATCCACGATGTCAAGGATGATATGCGAAAATATTTATTTTCATGTGTACGTTTAAAATTTTTAAAAGAAACAAATTTTACATGATACATGAGGATTAAAAAATATTATAAGCAGTAATTAAAGCCCGTGAGACGAACCAAATAATTATTATATGAAGTCTGCAAAGAGAACTTCATCATATTAATATATTTCAATTTATCAATCTCGACTGGCGTATGATTTATTTCGATTCAAGATAACATTTTTGCCAATTTTAATGGCTATTTTATAGCAGTTTACCGTACATTGGCTGTAGTTTTTAAACAGATAAAAATTCTTGACTGATAACAGAATAATTTAAAGGCGTTTGAACTTTATGGCTGAAAAAGATATCAAATAACTTTTAAGGCAGAAAAAAAAGTCAAAAAACACTGTTGATATTTAAATATAATAAAAATACGTATCCAGCAGTAAACAGTGAAGCTACTAAGTTAGCATAAAACGTTTAAACCGAACCTTTGGGCTATGTTTAAATTAACAATATCAGATCTACATATGGTTTAGGTTGAAAGCCAGTATACACGGCTGCATAAAGTACAGATCAGACCACCTAAAGTATTGTCGAAAGAGAAGAGAGAGAGATAAAATCGAATAATAAAAAAAACCAGAAGAGCAAGTCTGGAAGTAAAAATTTTCTTGATTTAAAATAGACGTAAAATGTACTAATTATTTTTATGAAAAACTTATCCTATATTTCTATTCTGGTTATACGTTTCGTGCCCATTTAGTGATGGATAAGAAGAAGAAACGGAGGAAGGAGGGTTACAATAAGAAAAAAAAACAGAAACTGCTTCATTCGATATTCGATAGTGTGTGGTTCGACTGAATGTATATGCAGAGGGGGAGGAATGATCACGTGATGGTGGCCCAGAGCTAAATATTTGTGTGCAATCAGTGGCAAAATCCGGTCGACCATTACAAGGTAAGTATAACGTATTATTAGGATTGCTACGGGCTATGTATTACAACGCTTTACCCGGTCACGATGATACCAAAGAATGACCGCACGTTTATCGGGAGGGGTTCCTCTCAAAAAGCTACTGGTACAGTATACCTTAATACTAACAGTTTTTTTTTAACCAAAGATCTATACATTTATATATATTCCAGTTTACAAAATTGCTTATGATCTCAGTAATTACGCAACTGCACCTTTTTCCCATGAATTTGTTGCTTTGTAATATTTCAAAACAGACCAGGGGCACTCTTAGCGATAATAATAATAATAAATAAAAATAAAAATAGTTTAAACGGAATGGTAACCTGATGAAAGACTATTTAAACTTATAATAGATCCTCCTCGATCGGTGATGTAGACTTGGAGGAAATTTTGATAATCAAGATTAACCCAAGGCAGGCCTCAACCATTTACGATTAAAGAGAGCCGAACGACGGTTTACAAAAACCGTTCCACGTTAAAAATGACAAATTTTAACGCGAACTAAACCCACGCGAAAATAAATTTACACTCTAAAATTTATTAATAAACGATAGAGGGGTAAAACGACGTGGAAGAAAAAGCAATTCTCGTGAAGGATTACTACAGATGTGCAGAAACTATCAATCTCTTCAATCTTTCAAGCGATTGCAATTGTAAGTCAATTATTGGAGGCGGCTACAAATCTAAAAAAAGAAGACTAAAACATTGTCAGGAGGCATAACAACGTGCCTAAAGCAAAATGTGCCCATCCCAACTTGATTGCTTTGTTCGTAGCCAGAGTAGCAATTACATGGATTTAACACTGAGCCTATAGGCCTGGATGACGAACATTACCGTATTTAGTGTATTTTATAATGTAAACATAACGACAGGTGTGCTGTCACGTCAAAATTATTACGAGATAAAACGAACGTTTCAGCATTTTTATATTTAATTCAGATTTTTAATTTTTATGAGAAGTTAAAATACCTGAGTTATGAATCCATCTTTTATAAAGTTCTCATTTATTATTTAATTTTTATTCATACTGTATCCTCTTCTTATGACAGGTGTGTTGTTACTTGTAATAAGATTAGTACTGTTACTTTAAAAATCTCTCATTAAGCACATGGTAACAGTGCAACAGATGTAATTAAAGTATTTTTTACAATTTAACTCCTGTATTTTGATCACTACTGACTGATATTATAAGAATGACACTAGGAATAACACTCGATTACTGTACAGTCATACCTCGATTTACGTCGGTTTTTTTGTTAATAGGAAAAAATAAGTCTACTAAAGGCTGGGTCAAACAAGCGTAAAACGCGATGCAAATACGTCAAGTACTGTATATCGATGCTAATGATGTCACTTACTGTATATCGCTAGACGCTACGACTTTACGCCAAAGTTCATTCTTGTTCAACTTTCTACGCTGCGTAGAAAGCACATAAAATATGTTATCACATATGTTGATCACATAAAAATGATTAAAATATGCAAAATAATTTATAAAATTATTTAGAAGCTTAAAAATGATATTACAAACGCACCAGGTTATTTATAGGTGGTCCAGATCGTTTTTTTAAGAGTTTATTCGACTTACGTCGCGAGTCTTGGAACGAATTAACGACCTAAGGTGAGGTATGACTGTAATTGGAACATCTTTAAAATTTTGGTTAAAAATTATTCTTTTATGCATCGTTTTGTGCAATTATAGATTTGGAAGCATGCTAGGAGTGGTCTAATGTTCACATGTGTACAGAACTTAATTTTCTTTCTGCTGTCATTAGCTAGCAGATAACCTGGGGACAGTCGATTAATATACGTTTATATCTGTAAATAATAATGATTTTAATGTACGAATTCGAGAAA
Source organism: Olivierus martensii (assembly GCA_000484575.1). Lineage (NCBI taxonomy): Eukaryota > Metazoa > Arthropoda > Arachnida > Scorpiones > Buthidae > Olivierus > Olivierus martensii. Next base: position 46,111 of record AYEL01073565.1, read on the forward strand.
GATTAAATGCTATAGTTAGAGATAGATGGGGATCGTTTGGGGTATTAAATTCTTCAAAATTACAAAATTTATGTCGTAACAGTTGTGCAAACTTTTCTTCGTTCTGCCAGTAATCAATGTAGAAGTAAAAAACAGCCTTGTTTTTCTTTTTTTCCAGATTAGTCAGGTGTTGCTTCACTCACGATTCGATTTTGTATGGTTCATAAGTAAACAATTCAGCGAAGTTTACTCGTTTGTTTTGCATTTCTTTATTCGTTTGTCTAACTAAATTATGTGTAAATGAATAAAGAGTTACAAGGACTGGACGATCAATCAAGCAAACTTTCCCACTGAGCACTGAGAAAACATTATCAAAGCATCATCTTTTTCCTCCATAACAGATTTTTCCCCCCTGCATCGAATGCAAGTTTCGTGATGTTTTCAGGATGAAAAACTGCACCCGAGGTGACGAGCTGATAATTGGATGAAGAAGCGAATGAGTCACGTAATCATCCCAAGTGGGCGTTTGAACACCTGTAGCGATTAGGAGCAGTAAAACATCATTTAATATTTTTCCTTAATTAAAATATCGATTGCGTAAATCGGAAGATATAAAACTGCACGGCACAACCTGATCCCGATGTCTTGTTGATTAAAGTATTAAATGGATGTTAACGTAACGTGATAAAATTTCCGGAAACTATAAAAGAAGAACGTTTAATGAGTACTATATATACAAATAAACATTATATAACACATTGCATGACAACTGGAACGTGACGAAAACGATCACGTGATGGAAGTGGCTCAAGGGGTTAAAACGAAAGTCGAGATGTTGTTTAACTCATCCTTTTTGTAATTTATCATTTGCGACGATTAAAAGGCAAAAAAATTATACGTAAAATTAGTGGTTTGTGCCTGCCAAATTGCTTTTTTCGCTCTCTTCGCTCTTCATCTGATTTAGGACTGAACATGAACTTTTGAAGATCGTATGGTAAACAACTACTTTGATTACAATTTTTTGAATCCATCAATCATTTGGATCTCGACTTTTTAAATCCATTAACCGCTTGGATCGGATCAGCCTCTTGAATTGCAACAAGTTTTTTTTTTCAATCTGCAAAACTGCTGGATGCAAACCTGTAACGTATTGAATCCACCAATCTTTTGTATGGTAATCATTTCTAAAATCACACCAACAAGAAAAATATGAGATCCAACACGATCCCATTACGTAAAAATAGGAAATAATCCATACGATGCAACAACAAGAAAAAGTTTGCATAGTTTGTTCCATAAAAAACAAAAATGCCAAGAATCAATTTTGATATCATTCAAAATTATTCGTAAAAAATAACATTATAGTGGTTTTTTTCTTGCCAGAAAACTATTTTTCGGGTTTGCTTTTGAATAAATAACATCGCTACGAGATTAAACTTTAAAAAATGCAAGTAGCTTCTGTACAAAAATCGATATTCGTAATTTATTCTAACTTATACAGAAATGCAATAACACATACCCATGTTTGAAGCTAACACGATCGAAAATCTGTATCGAGGTCACTAGTCTAATAGGTTAACTATAGATAAATAGAAAAGATCGGTTTGATGCGCCGAAATGGTGCAATTTGCAACAGAAAAAAAAATAAAATAAAACATATGGAAAAAATAAAACTGCATAAGAACCTAAACTATTGTGTTGTCTGCAATCCTTTGTCTTTTTTTTTACCATCTTGTTAAAGTCTTGGAATGTAGCATTTAAGAATTTTTGCTGTTCTTAAGAAACGATGAATACCGTTCTGGTTTCTCTTAAGAAGTAAAAAGATGTTGCAAATCATTCGCATTTGTGTCTGCCACTCTAATTTACAGCTGTTAACTGCAAAATTGAATACAGACTTACAGGAAATAAAACATGAAAGAGATGTACACTGGCCTTGATGAGGTCTAGGTTGATAATTACAATAATTAACCGAATAAAAAGAGTTAGAATTGTGCTGCTGAAGGTAGAATTATATAGTTCATGCATTATACATAGTTATGCTTGGATAATAATCATAGCAAGAGAATATAATTGAATTATTTCAGAGCATGATAATTGCTGTTATGAATTGTGTATTAATTAAACTGAACTTTTTTAATGAATTACACATGTTATTAATACTTTCAACTCCATCTGAAGAACTTAATTCTTTTGTATAAATAAAAAAAAATCGAAAAAGTGAGAGATTTGAATGAAAATTGAACTTGGAGACGAAAAAAAAAATATGTTTATCAGTGGAAAATGCCAAAGGCAAAATCGATACGTGGATAAAGATCTCGAAAAAGTGAGAGATTTGAATGAAAATTGAACTCGGAGACGGAAAAAAAATATGTTTATCAGTGGAAAATGCCAAAGGCAAAATCGATACGTGGATAAAGATATGACATTTGTATTGGTAAAAATTGTATTGAATTGAAGTTTTTCTGGTAAAATACTTTACAAGAAAATTTACTTAATCGTCATACAGACAAAAATTTTATAAAAATTTTCAATCCAGTTTTGCACCCAGTAATTTGTAATACTGAAAAAAGGGGGGAATTTTCCCTGCGGATAGTAATGGTCGTGAAAATTTGTTTCTTCTTTTTTTTTCTTCAGTTTTGTAAACGTTCTGAAGATAAATCTTAAACAGTTACATTTTTTTTCCACATATACAGATCACGTAGGAGTATAAATCAAAGTCGGTCCTTCGCTACAATTCGAGAAAAATCTAGTAAAACTGGTGAAGCAACAACTCCAAGAGGGGAATGGACACATTATCAACTCATCAAGGTTCAAATTAACAAATATACGCAGTTACTGCATTTATTTTGACCTATATGATGCAATAATTCACTCTTACCGCAGGAACATTTCTAAAAAGTGCACTGTAAACAAATCATTCCTCGAGAAAATTGTTATTTAAATTAAAAACTTATCTTTCCTTTAATAGTAAAAAATAAATAAAATTAGGCTACTGTATAGACCTAATTATATTACATAAATTATCCAAGAAAAAAGTTTATGCATAAAAGTTTTATTGAAAATACAATTTTGCATATTTTCCATGTTTTATTGAGATCAACATTATAAGGAAAAATTTAATGGCATTATTAAAGAAAAATTAAATGATAAACCGGAATAATTTTGTTTAAAATATTTCCATAAATCAACGTTTCGCGTAGAGAAAATTTTTAACCGACTTCTCTCGATGCTTAAATTCTCAAAAAGTATCAATAAATTTATTTTAATGATATATTTTTATAAAGATAATTATTGTTAAATAATATTGAGAGACTGGAGATTGAATGCCATCTTTATTTTTACAAAAATCAATTTAAAATTCGAAAAAATTAATTAATTATTTTCATACCGAAATAGATAACCTGAACGTAAACATAAAAAGTTAAACTCTGCTGAAAACGACACGCTGAAACAGAAAATTAAAAAAAAAAAGATCGCTTTCTTTTCTGATGCTAAACTCGATAGCTGAATATAAAAATATTCGTAAAAATTATGTATCAAAAATCAAAATGGCAAACATTTAAATGACACATCACAGGTGGTCTCACCTACCTTTTTTTTTGTAAGAATTGTCTTACAATCTGCTTGTCACGACTAAAAAGTAAACTAATGGCACTATGACACATCACAGGTGGTCTCACCTACCTTTTTTTGTAAGAATTGTCTTACAATCTGCTTGTCACGACTAAAAAGTAAACTAATGGCACGTTGTGATAATTATAGGTATTATGAATATTAAACTAATTACGAGTTGTTTATTAAGGTGTATATATAAATGCACAGCAATCGTAAATTATAAATATCATTATATCATTATCTAATTTATTTTTTTATATATATATTAGTTTATTAACTTATTTTTGCCGATTTAAACAATAAAACGGTGACACGGTTTTCTGATACATTCTAACAGTAAAATTCGTTATCGATGACATATATTTCGGCAAGAACCTTAATGATACTTAATGATTGATTCTGCGTTGATGAATGGCTTGTAATCTTTTCTTTAATCTTATGTGGAATTTTTAGACATATTCCTGTTTATCTTTTCAACATCTCATCTAAGATTTTCGAACGATAAGAGTGATATATAGCAACAGATCTTATATATGAGAGAGCTTTTAAACTGTTAGATAATCTCCTAAATTTTGTAAGCGTTTAAAGATTTAATATTCGATCCGAAAGAGGCTAGTCGAAGGGAAAACTTCTAAAACTGCATTATTTATTTTTTTTTAAAAGCCGATATTATTATTTTCTAATTGGAACAAGAGTTAGAATCGTGTCAAAAATTGAAGGCTTTACCAATCCGTTCAGTAAATTATACGGTGCACAACAGTTGAATGATTTGCCCGAAGATAAAACTATCAGTTATATATACAAGATAACAAATTTTATAAAGGAAATTCCATGGCATGCTAACGTGACAGGGGGATGTCATATAATATACATATAAATATATTCGATTATAGTTTCGGATTCCGGAAATTACCCGGAGGTATTTGACTTTCTGATTTTTTTTTTTCTACGTCTTGTCAAACAGTTTGATGTATTCATCTAAGTAATAATTTCATTTGGCACTCCGTTTTTTATTATATATTTAATTAGATATGATTGGATAAGTTGCATGTTGGTTCTGGATCGATTCCTTTCATGTTAAACTTGATCCTTGTTGCCGTGAATAGATCTGCTTGTCTGCGGATCTATTCACCGAAACAAGGATCAAAAATAGAGGCAGCACCTCCGACTGAATGTAATATTCAAATTCGCATAGCAGTTGAACAGGTTGAACATAAAACTCCAGGAAAAACTGAACCTATTTATCATCTTAGCCTCGATAATAGTTCTGTGGTTTTGTCTATCTAGTTTCTCATCAAGTATGATTTATTATGATGTCAGCATCTTCAAACAGGCCGAAATTTACCGAAAAATTTCTATAAAGGTCCTCCCTAAACCACTTTTTTTTAAACGAAATTCTTAAAGGCTGGCGGTATGTTAAACGTTATATTGTTATTTATAACGTATGCATTCAGCCTTTTACCGAATAAGATGCTTAAAAAAATCGATAACAAATCGAATTAGCTGATAAAAGAAATTAATAAAGAGTATTTACTTATCAATAATGCGTATGTTATCTATGTCGTCAAGAGTCGTACGTTTCAAGAAATGGCATTCTGTTCCGATACCTTTATGAGTGATGACTGCGTATATCTTGATAAAATGTCACGATAACCCAACAAAAAAAAAAAAAAAAAAGAATATTAGACTTAGTATCTTTAGGTAAGATAATATTAAAAAAAAAAAAAAAAGATTTTTTTCCTTCCTCTCAGGGATATTCTATTAATTTATAACAGAACGTCTTATCTTCTGTAATGTGGAGGCCATTCGACAAAGCATTGTTAGATGTTAAGAGATAGCACATGTCGACATATTAATTCTTCATCGTGGGCTGTTTCATTTATGGAATTTAAAACGATAAAATTAATTTGTCATCCAAGAAAAAGTTTAGGCATTAATGTTTTAATTCACCATATTACTACAGTAGCTGAATAATATCAGGAGCGAAGGGTGTGAGAGATCCTTTTATAATGCAGGGTGTTGTCTGTGGTGACCTATTACCCCCACTAAAAATTCTGGTATTTTAATTCCGCCGTCAAGTCACGTAAGCTTATCCATTGTTACGTTTTAATTATGTTTCGAATAAGTCCAATATTTAAATCACGTTATGCCCAAAAAAAGAGGAGTTAAAAAATTTATTACAGCGTTGTAATGAATTATGTGCTGCTTAATGATTAACATACGAATTTACATGTTTTTTTTCCCTTTCTTCCTTCCACCGCCTCCTGGGTTGTTTTAATAATGTTCTGTGTAGATTATGTTAAACAATTGGCAAGAATAAAGACATTAGTAAATAAATATAGAACTGAATCGTGAAGGTCAGTCGCTTAAAACCCTGTTTAGCTGGAAGGAAGACATGTGGATCGCTTTACTCTTACAGGCATTCACTCTTACCATTGCGTAACACATCTCACGATTATTAAATCAAATACAGCTTAGAGAAACCTGGAGACTTCTGTAACATCATCGGTTCGACCTATATAATCACAATGTTTGTTTTTATTACCTTGTTTCTTGTCATTTTTGTCTGGCATGTGATGGACAATGGGTTTTTGATATAGTGACACCCTCACTTCCATCGTCAATAATTCATGACAGTTTCTAGTGGGTGGACGTCCTTCGATTGAAAGGCACTCCCTCTTTGGCGATGTCCGTTCCTCCCACTACCATTCATTCACCTTGATCTACTTAGCAGTCAAAACTAATTACTAACATCAAGTGATATATTAAGTCAACTATTAGCTGTGTCGTTTTACAGCTCCATAAGAGAGTCGTCTATTTTTTATTCTTCCATTTATAGTTTTCAAGCTACTTTTTGAACTTAAACGTGATACGAAAGACAGAAATATATCGTAAATGTTATAAAACCTTATTACGAAAAGTATAATCTAAAATATAAAATGATTTAAACAGTTTAATCTTTGAGAGAGGTTTCTGACCTGAAGATCAAGTTCGCCTTTATGACTTTTAATTAATTAATTTTAATGAGGAAACTAGGGCTGTTTGCTTCTCGCCGGAAGTTCTGCATTTAAAAGATTCTCCAGTTACTACACAACAGACCGCTCTGTTAAGTCAAACAGAAAAAAAAGAACAGATAAATTCTTAAGTCGTCCTCTGCTTTGAAAAACACTTTATTCTACATTTTTCGATCATTCTGAAGTAGAAAAAAAAAGACAATAGAATTTAATTTCGTCATTAAATAGTTCTGATAACAAATAATCATTCAAGCAACCAGTTAAATAATCATTTGTCATCGATGGGCAGGATATCTAATCATCCCACAGGCTCAATTAAATTTAGGTAACCTACAAAGACAAATAAAGAAACATTAAGTGCCTATATTTACATAATAGTTTTGTAGTATGTAAGATTTTTTTTTATTTTTCTTTGCTATAATCCAAGTTTTGAAGATGACAAATGACCGTTAATGTCCTGAGGTAACATAAAAAAATCCTCTCAGCAGTCAAGAAAAGTCAACAGTCAACTCCACCCAAAGATCTGCAATGGCCTTGGAAGGAGGGAGGAGTTCCAAAAAATTGAGAAATCGGAAAAGGTCCAGATAGATCAAATGAAGCGAGAAATTTTGGGAGGGCAACACGTCAGGTGTATCAGTTTGTTTAACAAATATCTAAACTTGATTTTTGGTGTTACTTGATTTCACAGAATAACTAATCTTCTCACATGCTTATGCATTCATTTACATCACAAAGAAATATAAGAAATATTTTGTCATAAAGAATTTTAAATTCGTGATTATTTAGAAATTCTTTAGAAGGTATACTGCCCTGCTATCTTAGTACATTCAATAACTAAGAATCTGAAACCAGCAAGCAGAAACGAAAACGGAAAAATAAAAGAAATTTACAGTATTATTCATTCAGGTTTCTGTTCCGTTTTTTAAATATTTCCAACTTTATCAGTTTCAGTTTCAGAAATTAGTGACGTAATTATTAACAACCGATGATTTAACAATTATTATTCGAGAATTTTTCGTGATTCGAGAATTCCAAAATTTAAATATCTATGAAACATTATTTCGCAAGAGTTCATAACGTTCAAAACATGTCCTATATTTACTGATCTTCTCATAAGAAATCTGCATAAAAATAAACATATAACAAGATTGCAAATGCCCTAAATGCATCCTGTATGAAGAGCTTTTATATAATATTTTTCATCTTATAATTCTCGTCGACCTTTCCGAAACCTTACATTTGCATAATGTCGTTTTAACAATTAAAACTGTATACTATAACTATTGCATAAAATCCCGCCGAAAATTCTTCCCCTAATGAATGCAAACTGTTCAATCCCACATACAGCCTTTAATTGTAAAACTTTACAGTTAATAGTGGTTCTATTGTTTTAATTACTCTTTGTTCATCAATTAGGAAGGCGGAAAAAATATAAATATTTTTTGGCTTTGTTGTCATTAAGTTTTTAACAGTGTGCCGATCAAGTTTCGTACGAGATTCTCACAATAGAATAATTCTACGTTAATGAGAAAGGAAAAAGAATAAAAAGCTATTTATAAGTGTGTTTATATGCACATACTTTGGAGGAATTTTTAGTAATTAAGAATTTAACAGGGAGTCAAAGACTTGGTCTAATTTGGGACATGAACTTTAGAGGTGGCTGAACTTATAAGAAAATTGTTTGCATGTAGAAGAGCATTTTAAAATCATATTGGAAAGTTTGATAAAGATTAGAATTTTTGAAGTTTGTAAAGGAAAACTTTCGGGTAAATCACATAACAAGCTTAAAAATCGAAGATTTTTGTTAAATACTAAAAATTCTCTCTCTCAAAGCCAATCATGCAATCATAGAATTTGCCATGGAGTCTACATCAAACATCCATTTTAAAACTTAATTTAAAACTTAAAACTCTTTAGTACTCCACTAAAAATTATCTTGCAAAATCTATCTACGTATTATTGGCAATCATATGAGGCAATAATCCTTAACAAATTTTTATTTGCCATAAAACTGACATGAATTTAAATTATGATCCTCTCAAAATCAAATTTTAAATCCAATACTTCAAGGAAAAAAAAACGAAAAATTTTCTCGTAAAACCAAACCGTTACCCATAAACAAACCCGAATATTCTTATCTTCAGCATCCATCTCAACCTTATATCCTAGAAATCCTTAAGTCACAATTTAAAATTACGTTTAAAGGCTGTTTTAATGCAGTTATAGTTCGGTACGAAAACATCCTTAAAAAGTCCGAGGTCCAAAAGTTTCTTAATATTCTCTCGTAAAATGAAAACAGAGCACTCATATCAACTTCAAAAACCAGAAAATCCTTTGAAGTTCCATCACAAAAATATGGAATTAAGACAAAAATTAACTACTGCAATAATATAAAATAACGTCACGAGTGGCAAGTTTTATTAGTTTAACACGAAGATCGGGTTATATCAGATAACATTCATCGTGATGGTGTAATGCGCGGAGAACAATCCAGGTCAAAAACACGAGCAGAAGGGCAAGTTCAATGGCGAGAGGAATAATTAATTAAATCCCAAGGATGGAAATGAGAAAAATTAATGGGAAAAAAATCTTTACTCTATCGAGAGAAATTCGAATGCTTCAGGACCTTAAACAATACCAGGAAGAATGAAAACTTATGATATAAAATGTGCTTTAGGTTAAGTGAGTCGTGCCCTTCCGTCTAAACAAAAAAAAAAAAATCTGAATAGACTACGTGAGGTGCAGGTACGATCGAAAGGTTAATGTTAACAATACCAGGTTCTGGACCTTAGTAATCTTTCCCATACTCAGTTCCTTTCCTGGCTAAACGTCATTCATATATAATACTAAAAACAAAACAAAACAAAAAATCAATTTTCGCCATAGGAACTGCTTGACTATCATAATGCAATGATATTTTTGCAAGTTTTGCTACATTATTGTAGATAAACAACATTTAACAAATTAATTATTAAAAAAAAATTAAGCAATTAAGCAAATATTGCAATACAGTAAAACGTTTTAAATTTATGTCGAGAGATGGCGCGATATGTCAACACTCCGGTACAGCAGTAATTTTATTTTTTTTTACTATCAGATAAAGATATTATTATAGTTATTAAAAAAATTCACAGCTGTTACAAGTGCTTAAGTGATTAATAATATAAAACGCTGTTATTAAACAAAATTTTGCAGTTAGAAACGCATACACATCAACAGACACCATCGATATGAATGATGACAACAAACAACTTATAAATGTGCATTACAGCATATGATACAGTTTTCGCGTGAATTTTAAAAAATGATCAGAATGGAAATTGAATTCTACTCACCAGGTGGCTGACGAAGGCTTGCATTTTGTTAACAGCTGTTGTTTCAAAAAACAACATATTGTGTTTAAACAGTTATAATATATAAAATTATTGCCACACCGACTAAAAAATGATGTTTTTTGTGTTTTGGGTAGTAACAGAGAGTCGACTGATACTTCTCGATTGTCAAAACTAAACTAGATTCCGCATTGTTTTATTATCTCGGGTAGCTAGATTCCACCCAAATGAGAGCGCTAAAGTTTAAAAGAGCCACGTTTTGACCCCAAGGTGGACCAGACCCAGACCAGTAAGGCACTCGGGTAGGTCAGGATAGTCGGTTAGTCAGTCCATCCGAAGGGCTATGCACAGATTGGGTGTAATTATCTACGAGAGAGAGACATGCGATATCGTTGCTAAAGGCTATTTACATCGCAACCTGCTGTTAAACACGGCTGCAGAACAAAATCAGAATTTTTAATGCGAAAAACGCATACATAAAAAAAGAAGTTCATTTAAATGAGGGGTGTAGTCCGTCTAATGTTTTTTTTTTTATTATTATTATCATTATTATTTTTTTTTTTATCTTCACAGAAATCTTATTGAAAAATATCTACAGATGAGCCACATTTAAAACCTTTCTTCGGTTTAATAGGCATTGCAATGCCATTTTTATTTTTATCTCTCTTTTAAGTTTTCCGTATGGTAAAATAAGTAATTGGAATTTTTGAAGAATGAAAATAAAGTAATTCGAAATTCGTTTCTAAAATAAGAATTGTTTGAAGAGAAATTGGAACCGAAGAAAGAATTGCTAATTATCTGATGCTAAAAACAAAGGGAGGTAAAACTTACTTTGGACTTCAATTCATTAAGTAGAAGTGAAACGGGTTGCAAGAACCTTTGACAGAATTTCCAATAATCTCCTTGGTATCGACATAACAATACTTCTCGAGCTTGCCTCACTAATTGGATCTTGACGTCTTCAAACGGTTCGTAAAGGGAACCAATTGCAGATTCTGTACGGATGGCTACTTCGCTTGGTCTCTGCAAAAGATAAAACTTCATCAGGATTAAATTGCACATGACTAATTAGCTAAGAAAATATCATTTAGTTGTCGTTATTTAACTCTCAGTGCTTTGTATGAAAAGTATATTTAATGCAATTATATACTTCATTCTTGTAGTGTATATCTATCTATCTATATATATATATATATATATAACCTGATCATGGCGACGAAATAGATTTAAAACACGCATTACGGGTATGTTCTGTGCAAAGAATCGCTTTAAAATTATTTCAAACTTTAGCAGATGTGCAAATATTTAAATAATTACGCGTCACGCCAGATTATTTGTAAAATGTAATAAGGTTAAAGATACTTTCCCAATTCTTTCTGCTGCTATTCTCCCTGGCTCTCCTACGTCTTTTATATATATTTAATAACATCGCATCTCTATAAATTCGCTACTACTCGGGTTACATTACCTTAAGAGACATATCTCGGCTTTCATTTCTTGCTATTTATAACTCGGTTTTTGTAATTTATACGGATTACTGGGAAAACGATATAGGAGAACGGCAGCAACAAATTGCAAAAATAGCTTCAATGAAGCGCAATAGGCTATGCGTGTATTATTATTATTATTATTATTCTACCAAAGTTATTTAATGTTAAATAAGCTGAGCTGTTGCAAAATATTCCAAAATAAATTATTATATGTACAGTGAAAGGAAGAAAAGTTGTTACGAGGTTAATATACAATATGTAGGCTATACGTCGCTCTATTTACTATCTTAACTATGCAAAAATATTTTCTATTTCCGTTATACAAACATTATACACGTCGTCCTTGATTGTAACGAATGAAAAATAGATTTTGATATCTCTGATATCTTACAAATTAACAACAATAGCCTAATTATGCTCCAAGAGCGATTGTAGAATAACAAATAAGGTCTGATCGAGTGCAATTAAGGAAACAAAGATAAAACTAGAGCTGAACACTTGCTAGTGTTTTAAACAAAGTGATTTATTAGGTATCTAGCACGAAAGAATTATTTGAGATGATTATCATCTGCCAATACCTCATTAATAAAATTTATCGATTAAATTATCAATTTTAATAGATAATTAAGCTGCAAAAGAGGTTGAAAAATTAATAAAATAATAAGTATATATATCAAGAAAAATGGGTGTATCAGTGCAATACAGGAATTTCAGTTAAGTATGCCAGTTTTCCTCTATGACATGCCATTTCAATAAAGATTATCAAATAATGTTTATAATTGATGATAAACTACACGTTTCTAAATTAAACTTTCAAAGTTTATCTTTTTAACCTTGCACTGTTCGAAAGAGAATTGCACGCGTGTCTCATTAAATCGTATTATCTCCGATTGTTCAATAAAATTTTAAACTTTTATTGCTCTGTTAAGGTTAAACGTTAAGTGAACTTCCACGAGTACAGTGATAGATAATAGACACACTCATCTTAGTTATGGCCTTTTATCAAGGTTCTTTTTTTTGCGGAGGTTTTCGGCAATTTGTAAACTTGGGTCTTAAGTTATTCTGTAACTGCGATCCAAAAAGTGTGAAGAAAGAGAAGTATTTACGTTTGTAGGAGGTCTGTCACTTCGATTTTCTTCGCTACAGACGACCTTGTGCATGTGGTTTAGTCCAACTAAAATTAGACTCGGCCTTGACAGAATGGGAGGCCAAGGTCGATGCCCGGCTTAGTCACTACAATACATTACAAACTGTAATTCTCTATCATTTGAAATCATTACAGAAGATTTTCTTGTCTGCCACTTTCCTCGTTGCGTTTGAAAACACACGATTTCATATCGGGTTAATAAAAGTAAACATAAGGTTGTGCTTTATGAAAAAATCGATCGGCAATATCATTACACATTTTAATTGTTGGGTTCACTAATCATATTAACCCATTTAAACAACACTGCATAGTTTATATTCAAGTTATGGTGTCATAAAAGCAGCTGTGTGTATATTGTAAGCTTTCAGGCATTTTCTGTACGATACAAAACATTCTAGCGGCATTACGGTGTAGAATATCAACATAATACCAGGATAGAAGATCCGACAGTTGTTAGATGGGTTCATAGATCGACATTCATCAACCTTAAGCTGCAATTCGTTGCAGAGAAACATGGCAGAGTTTTTTTTAAAAATGGCTTGTTGCGGCGATAATATTTATCATAAAATCGGGACTTTTACATCAGTTAATATTAAATAATTGATTGGTTACCCTTTAAAAGAATGATTTTTACAAAAATCACCAGCGTGAAATGAAATTTTCGCTTCAAAAGACGACTTTATGCTTAACTTGCATTTTAATTTCATTTTATAATTGAAGAAACATAATTTCGATTTTCTTTCCAGTTGCTACATATCCTTGCTGGATTTTTTTGTCATTTTATTTTTTATTTTTTAATTCTTCTCTCCTTTCTGATAAATGTTTAGAACCCCGTTATACATTGTTTATAGTAACCGTCACGCATTGCAGAACAGGTGCACCCGCCACGAAGAGCAACTAACCATTGTATGCAAAATACTTCGAAAGCATGCACAAGCCGAAACTGCTAAGGAAGAGGAAAAAAAATGAATGTCAGTGTGTGCGGTCATTTACAAGATAACACAGCGCTTATGAATGCCACCTGCCTCAAAAGAATGCAGAGGCGCACGATGACGTCACGAATCTGCTACCTTCCGAATTCCGTCACGTGACTGGCGACAAAGATCAGTTAATATCCATTCAACACATTAATTCTTCATCAATTAGTCGCTACATCAGATGATAAACTGTAATGAATCATGCACAGATGGGAGGAGAGTACGTTGCGTGACGAGATTCTTCGCAGCATTGATTTTGACAGGATATTACGTCATACGGTGTGGCAGGGGAATGACGTAAGTCATGTGTGGTTCCTAGCATCAAAAGAGGTCAAAAACGAGCGAAAAGTCTAGTTTCGCACAACATAAACAACACCCCTTTCAACACAGGTTACACAGTGATTTTGATATTCTACTAGAAAGTGTAATTTATTCATGTTCCTAATATTACTTTACATCTTCCTTTGCTGTTGCCGCAACGGAGAAAAAATCAATTTTTGTTTCTAGTATGTAATTGATGCGGCACTATACAAAAAAAAAATTCAATTTAATTTTCCCTTAAAAATAATGAAAATTTCCTACAAATTTTTTTTTCGTCAATTATCCTCGAACCTTCCAAATAGAGATTATTCCCGAAAATTGAATATAGCAAATACATAAAGTCCATTACGAGAAGAATCGCTCTAACATTAAAAAATAATCTTTTAAAAAATTTCCTGATGATTATTAAATTACAAAATAAGAAGGAAAACTACAAAAAAAAACTTATTCAACTTAATGGAATTCAAAAGTGGAATTTCCACATTTCTTTTTTTATCAAGCAGTAAATCCTATCTGAATGCACAATACATATTAATTAATATGTAAAATTCATACGCCCACAAAACGTTTCGAAGTGGATTCTTATTACTGTTTCTAAGTAAATCGCTGTTACGCAAAGCCTGTAATAAGTCGCTAAAATATGATACTAAAGAATTAAGTTGTTGCAGAGAAAACCTTCAATGTCTTTATAAACACCCACCTCTGTTAATTTCCATAGATGAATGGCACTTCTGCTGGAAGATATTTTCGATGATTTCAGTAATTTCGATCTTGCTGATGTATCTGTGTTATCGAAACTCCTGAGAGAGGGAGAAGAAACGTTCCGACGGATGAATGAATGAGAACGAGTCAGATTTGAGCCCGAAGCAGGCTGAGGACAGGTTTCTGGAGATGAATTATTTCTACGGATGCGAGATTGATTGGGTTTTTCGCTATCGAACGACGTCGGGGGCCAAAAGTCTTCTGCTGTGCTACACTTGGAGAAATCTTGACTCGAGGGTCTTCTCTGATTTTCGTCCAGGGACCCATCCGATATCGTCTCCTCTTCCATTATCTGAAAGATAAATAAAACCAGGCACAAGTTAGATATCTTACAATTAAGGATAAGGATCGTATATGAGTTTAATGTCCTCAATAGAAGAATTTTTAAATGCTAGCTTTAAAATTTCTCCCGGTAACCTACTAAATTTGCTTGGAAGAACTGTATAATAGCCATATATTAAAAAAAATCATACGACTGCCATTCTAATATTAATATTCAACAATTTTAAAATAGAATAACCTGCACTAAAACGGAATTACATAAATATTTTTCATATTATTGTACTACAGAGAGCTTCATTATGGAAAATAACAAACAAATACAACAACTAAACTCACCCCATTTCATTCTCAAACACGTCGTACTCATATACTACTTGAACACGATAGTAACGTAACTAGACGTTGGGAGGCGCCATAATCAGTACCGTAATTATAATAAAAATATATATACAGTACTGTACTGCATATATAATTAAAAAAAATTATAAAATTTGTTTCGAATATTAAAATCAAATATTACACTCAAAATATATATATATCGAATTTTTAAAATATTAATTTAGTAGAATAGTAAAAATATCTTTGCAAAGTTTAAAAATCTGATATTTTAGAAACATAAAAAAAAATCGATATTTTATTAAGGAATTAAGAATAATTGGATCCAAATTATAAATTGATTTTTATAGGATGTCATTCGGTACAAAATACAACATCATATTTAAAATAATATTTTTAATTGAAAAATTATAAAAAGAAGAAGAAAAAAGAGAATAGTTACGCGATTACTTCTCGACGTATACGATTACATAAACTCGATCGAGAACAATCCTTTGCAAAATATTTAATTAAAATTATATCCACGTGTAATCTTATAAATCTATCCGAATTTAGATTACATTCTAACCTATTCAAAGAAGAAATTTGTCATCTGGACATTAACCTGTCAAAAATTTACTTTTTGAGCCGTCATATCATCTCGGTAATTGCTCGGCTGACACGGTAATGATATAACTGCAGCGGTTATTACGTAAATGGAAAATTTAAGTCAAAAATGGCCCGTAAGAGCCATGCATCACTACAGGTCTCTGTATATATATATATATACATATATATATAAAATAGGGAAGAATTACATCATATTACGTTGTAAAGTAACAGACATTTTCCACAATCCAGCTAAAAGTGGGTCATTGCCATGTTTCTACAGTTATGGCTCTCGGCCAACAATTACTTCCGCTTCAATCTCTTTAAAAGTATCGAACGTTTAACAAAACCTTCCGTTCGTGTATTTACTATTAATTTAAGGGATTAACTAAAATATTTTTAGAGTTTAGAAGACATGTTACACGTTGAAACATTATTTTAATATGCAATATGTCGGCGAGGTGTGCCATAGAGGAGAGTCCACTGGGCGATGTCGTATTTCCTTTTATATAATTTTTTTCTTCTGCTTCTTCTTCTTTCTGTTCACGGGGTGGCCAAAGTTTAGGTGTGCCACTCTTAAAAATTCCACCACAATAATTATAAAACCCGGTCGAAAAAGATTTACTGTGTTATTATTTTATTATTCATTTTTTTTTTTTTTGCTCTGTGAATAATTTCGCAAGATTTAAATGGGAAATGAGATTTTTCTTTATTTTTAAAGCTATTATTGACACACTTATAAATACATTTCTCGAGCAATTATTAAAATTTTGAATTATTCGCCGTTGAAATAGAGCAGAACGTCAGCATTTCTACCTAACCGGGAACAAAAAGACCATTACTATACCTAAAGCAACGCACGCAAATGTTAACGTAGCATTGCGCCTACTACACCACATAAACAGCGACGTTAATGGAAAAACCATAATTTTCCCATTAACTCTTAACGTTTAACCTATAATTGCTCCATAATCTGTACTTCCTGGCAAAGTAGAACAGGCTAGAAAATTAAGATTATCCGTGAAAATGGCGAAAATCTATGTTGAATAGAAGAGACGTGAATTGAAGTATCATTATGTTTATCGTGTTGTCTTTTTGTGTTGTGCGTGTGTTACCGAAGAATTTTCGTGTTAAATTGTGTGTTACAGCAGCATTTTTAACGGGATCTATAAACTCGTCGTAGACAGTGACCTCTTCTCAAGGCCACTCAACTTCCATTCAGCACTCTCTCTCCTCTTGCAGGTGTGGGGATGACTCATAATAGAGTTGTGTGTAAGAAATTCCACAGTCACAACTTTTATAGTAATTTGATATAAAGGTTGTTCACCTCTATTGTGGGACAATGCGTTACACGTTTTTATCGAATTCACATAATTATATTAGTGCAAATATATTCTTTAAAAATATATACAGGAATCCTATTTTCATTATCCATTTTTTAATTTCAAAAAAAAAAACCTTTGTTGCTTCATCCGCATTCAAAATTTAAATACATGATCTGTTATTGTTCGCTACAGTATCATTTACAGAAGATATTCTTTTCCATAAGTACCTGTAGCGAAATGTAATCTAGATCAATGTTCTTTCTTTACTCATACAGCAAAGAAATGTTTGCCAAAATATTAAATCTTCGTCATTTACAATTGCGAGTCATTTTTAACATTATAATTAAGAGAAAGAACAAACGTTAATCTCGGAGTCATAACTGTTTATCTTAATTATGGGTGCAATTTCCTTTGATTAAAAAAGAGAAAAAAAATGCCGCAACATTTATCATCTTTAATAATAAATGTTAGGTTTTAGAGATTAGTAATTTCACCGCGATAAATGACGATAGCATCTCAACGAGATCTTCCTCCGACAATCATGGAGGAACGATAGCATCCCAGAGAGTTCTGCACCTGGCCTGTCGAGATGATAAGGAATGCAACAGCTGTGCCTACAATATGTCATGACTCATATTTCCGGTCTATTTTCACTAGCCTGACTAGACAGCAGGTGACCGAATTATGGACATGTTTTCTAAAATTCGCTTTCTGCATTAAAAGGCTGTAACAAAGAGTTTATCTCGAGGTTTTCATCTTTAACTAACAATCTAATGAGACCTCCTTTGCTGTAACCAAACTTTAATGTAACGTGTTACATAATACAACGTTCTGCAAAGCGTGAGGCATTCATAAACATCAAGTATTATATACTACAGCAACAAACGTGTTTGCATAAATTATATTTTAGAATTTAATCGCACCAAACAGCACAAAGGAATAAACGAATTTTTCGAATAAGTTTTCAAAATACAACGGTGTGGAAAAAAATAGTGAGTTTTCAATGCAGGATCTCAGCTCGACTGCTCTTCGACTGACTACATTCAACAAAAATTGATATTCAAAGCACATTCCAAACTGGAAACTCGATTCTCTCATTCTTAGCAATATAATACGATTGGACAGGACAAGTAAAGCAAATTCCAAGGTAAACATTGAAGGGAACTTCCGGTTTTCAACATCAAATCAGAAATTTGATGGAATGTGACTTACGTAAACACTAATTATAACATCAAAGCTCAAGAATGAACTTAGAACAGACTAATGCACCAGATTGTAATCTAAGATATTCCATGATTAATACATAGCGTGTGTAGTTTATGGTGATTTAAACGGTGATTTTGTGGTGTTTTTATTCGCATAATTTAAATACTACGTGGTGGAAAGGTGGTGAAGAGAATGAATGACAATGTTTACCAATGATTCAGAAGAGGGAGTGACGGAGGGGACCTCCCGAAACCAGTTATTACATCATCAAGGGGAAGTTTGCTTGTCGAAGCGGTTCATAGAAATCAATCCAAAATCAAGCGTTTAAAAAAAAAAAAAAAAAAAAAAGTCCTGAATTTTATATGTTGGTAATGATAAGTTTAAAAAAAAAAAAAAAAAAGATATTTATATATTTAATTTTAGTCTAGAAACTAGGCCATGAATTAAATGATGGTAAATTTACGTTCAGACAATAACAGAAAGACGATACGATTATGAATGAGTGTACTGTACTTTCGCACCCATTTGTTATCCTCACTCATTCATTCTCGGGATATGGCATAAAAACTATTTTAATAATATCCGGATAGAACTTTTATTTATATAACCAGCAAAGAAGCTATAGTAATTAATTGAGGAAAAAAACGTTAAATTGTTTAGAATCAAAAAATAGAATGGTCTAATTACAATTTTAGAAAGTAAAAACTTCAGTTGAACGTCTTCGGTAGTTTATGGGGGGAAGTACATCGAAAAGTTCCTGTTTTGTCGCTTAATTGGCAGACTGAGAAAACAATAGATATTCCATAAACAAACACTGTGCACAGGAAATGAGTCATCTACTTTTTCCTTTAACCTCAATGAAGTGGCATCGTCGATTTCATCCGCAAAAAAAACATGAAAGGAGTAACGTCGCAAAGCATGTCGCGAGCGCTGCGCAATGCGACGCGACATCCAAAAAGTAGATTCGTATTGGCAATTGCTATTTTAATGACAGTGCGAATCCGTAAATTCCCTCAGCTGTGCAAACGAAGATTAATTCCAAACACGAAATTCTCGTAAACAAATAAATATAGTGTATATATTTTTGTAAAATGTGATCTGGGTTCACCAACAGGTTTTACGTTTTTATTTCTTAACACGTATACACAAAAGACTGGAAAGTGCGTTAGTGTAAGCAAACACCACCCTCGGGAGGAGGGTAGGAAGAAGGTTCTTCACGGACCGGTCTTTGGTACGCGAGGTGCTTTATCCTTAAGGCAAAGCTAGAGAAATGGGCCTCTGAAATAGTTCAACTCCACTTTTGTATTTCCATCTCTCGGGATGAAGCTGGAGATTTATATCGTCTTCACTCCTTCCGAACTCAACAAGTACCAATAACAAGACAGTAAAATTTACAAGCTACACTTGTTTAAAGATGAACATCTTATCTGTCCACGCAAACTATTTTTGCGTGAATTCGAATATCAATAACACGATTTTTCAGCAAATCACGTTTGCAGTAACACTAACAGAATCTTAATCATATCATTGACATCTGTTTTCTCTTCAGTAAGCAACGTGACATTTCAAACAAAACAATGGTTTTCTGTAAAAAAAAAAAAAATCTATTTTTCCAAAATCATCCGAAAGGATAAAGTTCCGATCAATCCGGATAATAAGTGTATTATAGTTTCAGTTCCATCAAATTTAATTCTGCTTTCTCAAAGTGACGATAGAAAACAAAAAAACCGAGTTTTATAAAATTAAATTGGAGAAGACAAAAATCAATGATCCAGACAAGTAGAGCACAGACAGTAAATGGACTACATCTAACACTTTTTTTTCAGACAGAAAAACAATGTAATTATTGAAGCGTATTTCCTCGAAATAGAAAGTTAGAGAAATGCAATGCGAGAAGAAATTTTCTAGTTAGTCACTGTTATAAAAGTTTAGGTCATTGTCCCTCTTTTCTATTCTATTGGCAATCTTGAAGAGAAGCTGAAATTCAATGCCTGTATGAAACTGCACTTACAGAATATCAATTCTACTTGCTCTTTGAACTTGATATTCTAACATTAATGATGGCTTTATAAAGTGCAGAGCCAAAAGAAGGACTATATCTCTTCATGTCCCCATTTAGATAAGTGTAACAAGTTTCTATTGGGACATTCCTGAACATTCATTTGTTATTGAGCTTGTTAAAATGAAAGACTGCTTTTGAGAATTTGGAATGCACATAAATAAGAAATTATGCCAGTTACAAAAAAAAATTTTTTTTGTGTGTATAGTCAATCACTTTTGTGTGCACCGACTAACTGATCCAATTAAAATCAAAATTTTATTCACGTATAAACATTAAATTCTAAAAATAAATTAAATTTTTGAGGAAATTAATAGGAAACATTCTCACAGAGTAAACAAGTTTATCACCGAAGATTTGAAAATTAAAAAAAAAACAAACTGAATTCAATTAGCGATATGATACGCATTATTATGAACTTCAAAAATCAAATTATGGTCTCGAATTTTCAGCTACTCAAATTTATTGCATTTCGAGAAGAATTTTCTTCCTTAAAAATTTTTTTACTGAACTTTTTTATACAATATTAAAGTTTGCACAAAATGGAACTTAAAGGAGAATGTTTTTAACTTAATTATGTAAATTTATCAACCTGGACTTATTTATATGGTGAATATTTACAGTTGGTTGATATAACTTACTGTTTTGGAGCAAAAAAAAAATCGTTAAAAATTACATCATGAATTTTAACAAAATATGTATTGCATCAACCCTGCTGAGTGAAAAAAATTTCATGCATATTATATGGAAAAAAAATAATCCAAGTAAAGAAAAATCTCCTGACGTTCTGCATCAGAAATGGCTTATAGATAAAATGGGAAACATCAGATGTGCCTTTAGTGCGGTGAAATAAAAAAGCAATATAAAATACTGAAGCGTAGTGGTTTGCCTAAGCTTTCAAGTGATCGTCAGAATAGTGTATGGTTCGCCAAGTGAACCAAAATCAATCGATCTTCAACATCACAAAGCATCGCTAAAGAAACCAATGTTAGCTGTTGCCACGAAAACTAAGAGAATAAAAGATCATAGAAATCTGAGTAGATAATGATGATTTTTGTATGAATAGAAATCTGATATCAATGGTCAATGTTTGTTCAAAGATATAACAAAATAAACTATATTCGGTTTCCATTATGGTTTTCAGCTATGACAAAAATAAGATTAGAAAGACTTGCTGTAAAAAAGTAAAAATGTGATGTGGTCAGCATGTTGACTTTTCGTGACCATTTTCCGAATAAGCTTCGGATTTGTAACAAGATCTCTTCGAAGTGCAACATATCGAAAACATAAATAGGATTTAAGATACTCATTTTTTTAATAAACTTCTTGACTTTTATATATATCTTATGATGTGGGAGTTAACTTTAGTACAACCATGTCACATCATGGAATTCTTCTAATAATTGAATAAACGATGAAAGATAGACAAGAAAATATCTCAAACCAAAGTTAAGCTTAATAAACAGAGATTCATTTTTGATCTCTGTCCAATTAAGTGGCATTCGTGAAAACTTTTAATATATATTCATCGTTATAAGTAAATATCAGCTATTTATTATTATTAAAATATTTTTTTTCAGTTTAAAATTCAAACTGGGATCAATTACTTATGTTGCTTGTGGATAGTAGGAAGTAAAGAATCTCCATCTTATCATTTTGCTTTGATGCTGGTTTATAAAGCGGAACAAGATGTTCAAAGGTTACAAACTTCTGAAACAGTACCTTGTAATATTTCGGAAAAATCTCATGTCCTGTTCTCTTAAGATTATTATCGTACGTATTTTACATATATTTGATGTTGTTAAAGTCTACATTTCTGTCGGTGTAAACCTGTTTAATACCTAATTTGCGAAGAGTAACTCTAATCTCACGGAACTTCAAGTAGAGCATCTCCTGTGCAGAGCCGAAAATGGCCAAAATCTTCAGAACAAAGATAATATTTTAGTAGGGGGTGACGCGTGGGAGACTTCTCGTTAAAAGAACAAAAGATGCCGGATTATATTTCACAGATTCATCTAGACTTTCTTACATTTTAGCCACTCCTAGAAGACTTA
The DNA here is from genome assembly GCA_000484575.1 of Olivierus martensii. Taxonomy (NCBI): domain Eukaryota; kingdom Metazoa; phylum Arthropoda; class Arachnida; order Scorpiones; family Buthidae; genus Olivierus; species Olivierus martensii. The sequence goes on from AYEL01073565.1 coordinate 68,598, forward strand.
TCTGAGTTAAGAGTCCAAAATAAGTGCATCTGCGTGCTAAGAAACGTTTATTTCCTTAATTATAGTGAAGTGCACTCGTTTTAAAGTCTGTAAAACCAGACTGCAATAATCTTTACCTAAACTATACTTATTGCAACTAACTTGATAATATGCGGTAGTAAATGCTAATTGCAAGATACATTAAGCTGTGGGAATATTTATATCGTTGGGATCTTCTTGAACATAACGCAGTTCGGAGGTACATTTATTGTTTTCTACATCAATAACGAGGTCATTAGCAATAGTTGTTATTCATTATCCTCTTGATAATGAAGCTGACTCGGTTTGCAAACATGAACTTTCGATTTTTAAACATTTAAAATTAATTTCCTGCTTATTAATTTCGCTAAAATTGTTAAGAATATGTATTTTATTATCGTTTCTGTTTGTAACTTTATATCTCACGAGTTAATTTATATGAATTTTTTTTTTGGCATTGTTTAAAATTTAATTTATCTCATTTAAAGCCTGATTAAAGAGTAACTAGAGTAGTTAGTATTTCTCATTTGAGCTAAGAAAAGTGATACAGTATTTAATTATTTTGAAGCAGAGTATTTAATATTGTTTAAAATTTAATTATTATTGATTGAAGGGGAAAAAAATTACTCGATTTTTGTAATTTTGTCCAGCAAAAGTTCAAAGATCTGCGAGATACTTTTTGTAAGTACTTTAGTACAGTGGTTGTTATTGTGGTTAAGAAACTGTAAACTGCTTCGTCATGTGAGAGTCTGATCGTGATCTGGAGCAGTAATTTTTAACAATATTTACAGTTACGGTAACAGAAAATAATAACAATTACTCACTAAAATGTTATATTTATAGAATCCGCGGTGGTCAGGCATTCTATTGCGATCGCTTTTTCAAATTTTGCCTCTATAGCAACAAACGCTAGGCATGGTGGGAAATAAGCCGGTAGGTAGCACACCATCACACGTGTTTTTTTGGCTTTTTGCCACGGATTAACCTAAACTAGAATGGACCAACTTCTCCAAAACGAGGATTCGGACACTAAAATCAAACTACAGACACTAAACTCGTTTACATTCGTGAAAGGGAAAGCTAACAAGGCGAAAATAATAGGAAAAAGCATCCAATCGTTACTGGACATGCGGGTGGTGCAAGGTTAATCCACCATAGCAAGGTTAAGCGCTCTTTGGAGCCGTTGTCATTCGGGTAATGGGGCCAAATACTTGGCAAATCTGAAAGTATGCTACCTACTCTACGTTTTTAGCTACTTTGCGTAACTTTCAGTACTCACCGGTAAGAGAAACTTGTTACTACTCCAGCCAGAAGTGTTTCCTGCTTGCAGATAGGGTAATCCAGTCTTTAAATCACAACACAAACCAAAAACAACCGACTGAACTAGACAGAAGGTAGCAGATTCTAGTAAATTTTCTCGGGAACCAACGAGAGATGCCGGTTAGGCAAGTCCACTCGGAAAGAGGGAGAAGGACAACAACAGAAGAGCCGAACCGCTCCGTTGAGTCAGTTAATTACTGGATTTCGTACCGGTATTACATCCATGCAAAGAACTTTATCGATATGGATAAAATCCCGGCAATAAATTCGAATTTAATATTACTTTTTCCGTATATTCGCATTCTTTCTCCGCCTCGGAGCTCTCTACTAGTTTTGCTACTCTTTAAAGCATCTATTGATCGAAGACAGGTGGAATATGTCGGTTATTCGTTGAAAGATTCTTTTATATATACACACACACACATATATATAGATAGATAGATAGAAAACTTCGACAAAAATTGATTTGCTCTTGTGGTTCCCTATTGCTATTGTGGGCGCAAGAAAAAGTATCGATTGTACAGAAATAGCTCGTTTTGCAATTATTGCATGGAGAACTGCTGCTATCAATCACATTATCCGGCTGAATATTGATAAAAGACGATCTACTTTAAGGGTGTAGACTGTAGAGGAAGGGACTGTAAAAGCTGCTCACTATACTTAACACATGTGCTGTGCAGTTGTTCTGATAAAGTGAAGTTAAAAACACTTCTTAAAAAATTAATTAAACATCAGAAAACTTTTCCTGGAAATCGTTAGTTTCGCTTATTTTACAGTTCTAAAATCCATGTAAAAAGTAAATATACAAGTACATAATTTTTAAATAAACATATTAGCAAAATAAATTATATATAAAAGGTTACAAGTGATTAGTTTATTTTACAACGGCATGTAAAATAAATATAAATTTTACAACAAATCTGTATAAAACATGTTAAATTTGCAAAAAATACATATAATTTAAGCTGACAACAAATCTATGTATAATATAAACTGGCAACAAATCTATGTATAATATAAACTGGCAGCAAATCTTTGTAAAATATAAACTGACAACAAATACATGTAAAAAGCAAACTGACAACAAATACAAGGTATAAAGTTAAATTTAAAACAAATCTTTAAAAATGTTAGTTAATTTTATAACAAATTTTGCTGAATAAGTTCCTGAAACATTTAACTCTTTAATTTCTATTAAAACATTTATAATAAAATGATTAATCAATCTCAGAAATATGAAAAATTAGGTCAAGAACACGTAATTCATGTATAGATTTATTTACAAGAACGTTATACGTTTATTAATTAATTAATTAATGACTTTGAAATCTTTTCAAGAATTATTTACGTGTAGAGGTGAGCGGTAGTGGTTGAATAGGGATCGACACACAGGTGGTGGGAAGATGGGATCGTATTCTAGGAATGGCCTCCCCTATTTGCGGCACTTTCATTCTTTTCTACCCCAAGGATACAACAATACCCTAGATGTGAGACCTGGCACGTAGCACCACTGTATGGTACCCTTAATTGAGTATCAATTAAGTACTGGGGAGCAGCGAAACAAAAGAAAAAAACAGGAGCACCTTAATAAAAACTCGGAGCGTAGACTGGTTAATAGAAAAGTATTAAAAATATCGAATGACGTAAATCTATCAAAAGTAAATTTCTATTAGAGAAAAATCCATTAAGAATTGGGAAAGTAGTAGAAGAAATTGGAGAACAGGTAATACAACACTTCCTTAACTATGGACCCATTTCGCAGGGTGAGTGATTGGTGGTCAAGGCAACACATTGCACACAATAACTGAAGTATAATTACCGCTGAATAGAATGGATATCGGATCTATAGATGGCTATGCAAGTAATTCATTTTCCGATCAATTTTTGCAGAGGCGAATAAAAAACTTCTTAAAATAGTTGATGTTCTTTGATATGAGTCAGTTCTAGAATTAATATTGAAATCTTTATAGTTGTAGATGTAAAATAAATAAGTTAACAAGAACATAATTACTCATGTATATATAGTACCATATTAATATTGCATATTGGTAACATTAGTGATGCGTTTGAAGTCATGAAAACTTATTGTTTCGATTATTTATAGTTATCTTAGAGAAAGCATCACCATCACAGACTTTTAACTGTCAAATGCAGTCATTCGCATGATAGCATGCGAATAACTGCATATAAAATTGCATAAATATATCCAAAAATATTGAATTCTTCTAGCATAGATTAAGTTACGCCGTTTTTATCGAGGACAAATCGCGATCTGGTTGACACTGCGACAAAAACACGACTGAGAACACTAACAGGTGTTGAACGATTGCACAGTTCGCCTATATATGGAGAGGAAAAAAAAACAAAAAATAATAATAATAAACAGATCGAAAAATAAACACGGAACTAATTTAAAAAACGTCTTTTTAATGAAGTACCTAAATCAACAAACGCCCTCTGATAAATTATAACCTTTAATAGCCCCGAGTTATGTTATTAAACTGTATCTGTAATTACGGAAATTGCAATATCCGTATGAAAGAAATTCGTTCTGGCGTATGGCCATTTCCTACGTTTGCAGAGTTACAATGTTCGTTTGCATTGGCGGGTGTTAACATGACCGAAAGCATGCAATTACTCGATTATGAGGGGTATATATAGAATAATGTATACAATAAAATCGTGTAAGTCAACTTAAGGTTAAACTTTAGGTGTTGCAATGGGATTATATCCTTTTAATGTCCATATTAATTTATCTTATTAAGGTAATTATCATGCGCTCTTAAAAGAAAATGATGGCTCATCATCAGAGCATGAATCCTTAATTTTTCTAGTGATTAGTAAATTGATGATACTAATTATTTACGCAATCTCTGTCCCACTTTTACAAAGGAGACTACTGGTTCACGGAATTTTCAACCGTTTTTTAGATACATGAATATGTCTTAATTAGAATATTCGTGTTTTTAAATGTGTGTTGCGATTAAAATCCTGTTTTAATCGCAAAATAATCATGCACATGCAAAAATACAATCGTTGACTAAAGAAATTTATGGTGTTCCTGTAAATAAAAAAAAGCTTTTTTTATGTTTTTCTCTGTCTAATTGTTTGACTTCAGGTGCACCCTCTTAAGCAGGACCTCGTTGTAATGACCCCTTTTAAACCATTGTCTCTTCTTCAGGAAGAAATCTTTGAAGCAATGTTGTCGACAATAACTGAAGCGAACATAATCAAAACACATAAAATGCAAAGTCTATTCATTTACGAGCGTGCTGAAATTGTTTTCTGTTCTGGAAACGTGTTAAACTAACTCCAAGACTCTAAAGCATGATTAAAAATTGCTAAGAAAGAATCGATTTGAGACATTCGATTACGGTTTTATCATCATTTTTAGAAAGTAAAATTCAATAAAAAAAAAAAAATGGAACAGAATTTAACAGCGTAAAAACATTTTTGGGGATTTATTAAAAGATCTAGAAACGTATAAAAACATAGAATGAAAACAGAAAGGGAAGTGCAAATATTTGCTTTAGTAAAAAAATGAAAACCAACTGTCCTCGGGGAAATCACGAGTTGTATGAAAACTTGATTTTGATAAAAGTTTATATTTTTTTCCTGTGAAAAGTTATACTGTGTTTGTCAAGAATAAATGATACTTATTCCAGTTTTATGTCTTTGGAGGCCTCTGTGCAAGGCACTAAGTGGATCCTGACATAGTGAATATCCTGTATATCACAGCTAGAATTTTCTATACGTGCAATACAACTGATCTGACTGATGGTCATTATCATTGAAGAGTATCTAGAGATGTAGGGATCTTGTTCATCACTGAACATAAGCGAGTTCAGGTGCAAGGTTGACTGGTGTACATTATCATTGAGAAGTCACAACAGGAGGGCCTTGTTCGTTTGTTATCTGGACATATGCAGGTTCAGGTGGTCAGTAGGGGCCTTGCAGGGGTCAGTAGGGGACGGTACAACGAACAAACCTGAAAGAATCACTAATGTAAAGTCTAATTTAACTTTCTATTGCTTCTAGTTTTAATATTAAGTGCATACATACAAAGCTGATTTATTCAAAGCTTCTGCATCGTTTTGCAAGGCACTTCCTCTCTAAATGGAGAATCGATATTTTAGATGCCTTCGGGGCTTCAAAAATTGATGGAAAGATTTTCCATCCGAGATATTTTAGATTGACAAATATCGAAATGTCAAAATGCATTTTTATGTATAATATATATGTTGTTTATCTTTAAAAATTTACGCGTAATGAGAAAAACAAACAAAATAACAATTAAGCTGTTTATACATTCGCAAAATGCATTTCTTTTTCTGGCATTTTTGGAAAGTTTAATTTAAAAATTGGGTCAATTAACTCAGATTCGCAAAAAATAAAAAATCGAAAAGAAAAGATTATTTTTAGTGCATTTTTAACAGAGCTTTCAGGATATACACGTAAGTCTAGACTGACTTTAAAAAAAAAGTAAAGTAAATATTCGGAGAGGCTCAATCATGTGTAACACGTGTTCGGCACGTCTCCTGTTATTTCTTTTAAATATACTATTTATACATCTACTCGTCAACTTGTTTATAAGCTGCTTAGATGATCTGATGTGTAATTCATAGAACGAAAATTATATAAATTTGCAAAACGATTACGGAATTATGTTCGAAAATAAAACGTTCTAGGAAGTATTTTATTTAAAAATGTTCGGATGAAAAAAATAATGACGATAAAAATTGGATGATTAATACGTTCGCACAGCTTTTGAACAAGTTTAAATCCGTGTACAATAGTAAAAAAAAAAATTGACGTGTGAAGTGAAACAAGTCGACAATACAATAAAGGCAATACGCTGCGCATAATGGCTTACGTTATAAATCTGAGTGAGGAGATGCAAAACGTACAGATGTGGTGACCAGATGGCAAAGTCATAGATCCAGTTACTTGGACATACACACGAAGCTAGGATAGAAAACTGCGTTCAATCAGACGGATGCTGGGAATGCATCCATCTGGAGAAGCAGACAGCGTGAAACAGAAAAGCATACTAAATGGACTAAACAACTCCTCTAGATAAAAAAAAAGCGTACATAACAGTTTCAACTATATTTAAAACTGTATAAGAATAAGTACTGAAGCAAAAGCAAACTTTTATCACTTTTGAGCAAAGTTTTTGTTCGTAAATTCTTATTTTACGATATAACTGTGCTCTTTTGAGTAAGGCACTTAATCTTATTCAAGCATATTTAACTGCTTATATTTTATATAAAATTATAATTAAAAGCAAAACGTCTTTACATAAATTTAACTTTCATAAAAATTTATATATTTAATCATTAGCAGGTTAACCAAACAGAAATTTATTTAAATGTTTAATTAATTAATTAAATTACTGAAACGTTAGAACTATATAAAATACAGGCGTAAAGAAAACTTAATATTGATTTTTTAAAATATTCATAGAAATAAGGATGTTATTTATTTACTGAAGCCATAATCAAGTTTGAACTGTAAATTAATTTCTAAATTGAAGTGCTATTGGAAAATTTCCTTTGTAGCTATGAATGCTAAACAGGAGCTTTTGAGAAATTACTAGCTTAGATAAGAATGTAGCAAGTCTGCACATCGTCACAGAGCAGAGATATGATAGGTGATGATTCCCACGCTCCTGCACAGGATGGAATGAACAGGACTTTCTCCAACTGTATGGTCTTCTTCGTGTTTATCAGTTTTCTGTGACTTTAAATCAGTCAGATTTTTTTTATAGTCGGTAGATCTTTAAAGTTGAGCGTAAACATTTTGAAATGTCGGACATTTCGATTTTTTTTTTTTTTTTTTTCATATATTTCCCAACACAATTTTTATTCTTTGAATATAAATATTTGAATGTGAACGTAATCCTCTTAATATACGATAAAACTTTTATTTCCATTATATTTCAAGATCATCTATTTAATTTCTATATTTGAAAATATTGATCTTCCTAAATGAATAGTTACTTTGATAATGGTCTTACGCTAAACTTTTAAAATGTTGCTTAAATTTTTTACTGTAATATTGCTAAATTAATTTCGAATTTGTTTTTTGATGAAACGATTCAGATAACTGTATTCGGATTTCAAAACAAAATTTGTAACAACAGCAATAATAATCTCAGTAATTATAATATTAGAAACCTGAATTCGCTCAGATTATACAATTATATTTTCAATTAAAATGGGAAAATATTTCATATATTTCCCATTTTAATTAAAATATAATTAGAATTAATTGAAATATTATAATTGATTTACATTTTATAATTTATAATCAATATCAAATGCATAAAACTGTAAAAGTGAAATTAATAACAAATAATGAAATATATATAGTATCTTTTAAAAGATACTATATACAGTATGTTTCATTATGTATTCATTATATCATTATGTATTCATTAAAAAAGTAATGATTTAAATCATTACTTTTTAAATGAATACATAGATTCTTATATTTTGAATACTGCAAATTATTATACAGCTACTAGGCGTATTCGGCAATTCAGAATTCTTAAGAAATCTGAACAATGATCGTTCGGCGCAAAACCATATCATGCACGGTTGCATGCACTTCTCGATTATTACCAGACTAACGACAGGCAATCCATCAATTTGTAGGAGGGAAGAGGAAATCCGTTACGACCTACACCGAATTTTCCTTTTATGTTGAAGCTGCTTACGAAAAGTTCTAATCTGGGATAAGTGCAGTGCATTCAGCATCCCTTCTGTATGATAAAATGATGTAAATGGAATTTGGTCTACCCATCTCAATTCTGATTCTTAAATTTTCTAAAAAAAAAGAGAAAAGAAAACTGAAAGAATGAAATTCGGGCATTAGGAAGTCTATAAAAAATTCAAGGACCAAGTTCAGAAACACAGAAAACCGTAAAAGTTAGGGGCGAGTGAAGGGTAAAAGTATTGTTTAAGAATAAAAAAAAATAATGCAAAAAACTACAAGATTTTTAATAAATCTTATCAGGCTTATTAATTTTTTAAAGCTTCTATAAATACTCTTAAAACAATCTGCTGCAGAAACTAACATGGGAAGTCTTCCTACTTCGACGTCATTAAACGACTATAAAAATGATATCAGAAATAATTTGTCAGACAACTGTCTTGTCAGACAAAAGAAAAACGAAACTGCCCTTGAATCCATCCCAAAGAATGACCAACAAGGAAAGACATATAAGGAAAAGCGCTACTTTTATTTCATATCTTAATACATGAAATTCGACGACAATAAACAATTTATAGTTTCTCCAACGACAGAAACAGCACTACCCAGGGGCATTAATAATTATATGTGAATCCTATAGAAAGAAAGAAAGAGAGAGGGTCAAACACTGGGGGAGGAAAATACTAAACACCGACCTATATTCTATTATCATAACTGATAGGAAATGTTATAGGTTATACCTATTCCAATGATTTGTTACTTCTTAGAATATTAACAAGATTCTATAGGGTCTACGGCCTTTTAATGACTAATCCTCAGGAGTAATTTGCGGGTCAATCAACCTCAAATTTTATAAAATTGACTTTTATATAAATAGCTACTACCCAAAAGTACTTAACTACATATTAAATTTCGTTCAAAATTTATCAACGAAATTTTGCCTGAAAGTGATGGGGCTTAATTCATCTTAATTTATCTTAAGTATCTTGTTCTGTTTTATGTTCGTTATTTTATTCAAAGTTATCAAATCTTTAACCGAGAAAACAAAATTATTCTTTTAAAACTGTTTTTAAGCCATTAACCTCAACAAATGTAATTATTTTCAATTAACTTATAAATTTCGACGTATTAATAATTAGAAGTTTAAATTATGGGATCATTATAAGAAGTTTGACTTATGATTATTGTTAAAAATATCAGCCATTCTTAAAGAGTTTGAACTTAATGTTACAATAAACAATAAAACGTTTTTAAGGAGATTTACGATTAATTCTAATAATTCCAATCACTTTTATTGAAAAAGCAGTTCTTTGTGTGTAAGTATATATATATATAGTGTATACAGATCTTTACATTGTGTATAAAATCAGACATGCAAGAGTTGATAACTAGACTTGTTTTAGTAATGTTCAGGAAATTATCTCAAAGCAAAGACTGTATTGTCTTTTTATAGTATACAGTACACTTTCAAGATTTTCCACTTGAAAATTAATAATGTGCAAGTTATCCAAACCTTCTGATAATCATCGATTTAAAGAACAATACCTTGTTTTGTTTCTAGTGTTTGTCACATAAATACGTGTTTATTTCCTTTCTTGTATCATTCTCACTACTATAAAAATATTTAAAAATATAAAAATTTAAAAATACTGCAATCGAAAAAAAAAAAAAACAAAATTATGTATTTTAAAATTTTAATGTCAAACACTAACTTAAAAACAATGAATTTACATAAATATATATAGACATAATTTCCACGAATTAATCTATCTGGTGTTAGTCAAAATTATGTATAAATACTTATAATCTGTAATATTTATCGAAAGATTTTTTACGTCATTAGATATATAATTGCATAATCATAAAATATTTATAAAAAAGATAAAACATAATTTGCAAATTAATACGATATTATCGAAATTAGTTTAAATATATCGCCATGAAAGTAGCGCCATCTGTCGAAATAGCAACAAATCATTTTTCTGATGGCAATTTCAGATTTTTTTTTTTTTTTCCACTCGTTTTGTAAGCACAATAAAATTTTCCGATAACAACAGCGTTGGTTGAATGAGCACGGTTTTAAAACTACTATCGACAATCTGAAGTCGGAAGCGATTGGGTTCGAAAGCAGTTTGAGCGATCACGTTCACTGCACAGGAAGTTGACGAGTTTATTTATAAACAAGAAGACAAGGACACTTTTCTCAATCTTAAAGGTCAAGGTACAGTGTAAACAATGGAACAGTACACCTCTTTGACTTCGTGATGGTATTCTGATAGCTGCTTCTTCTTTCAACATCATCAAAACCTGTTCTTCAATATATGAGCGTATTTGTACTCCATACGACAAACTCTGAAGTTTAACGCAGGTCATGGGTTTCGAATTAAAAAAAACAAAAAAAAAAAAGGTTCCTAAAGTTGATATTCGATTAAAGACTTTGAGTTAAAACCGTTATCGATCATCGAAGAATTTCAATTAAATCTTAAATTAGTTCACGTCCTCAAGTATGCAACTTTAAAAAAACAAAAAACAAAGGTGCTTTTGCATTATTAAAAAAAGTGTACAGTAGAGCAGATGTTTCTATATATTGCAGGAATTAACTTATGGTGAAGAATACAATTTAATGGCATAAAATTCAAATTTGACATACCTTAAACACTCTCCTAATCACTCTAATGACATGTTTTAATACATAAGCGCACATTTGGCACTACAGAAAACGAGAATCAACCACCGGTTACAAGAATCCAACTGCAATCTCTGTTATTCCTGTTTTTCAGCCCGAACTCCCGTTGTGTGACTGAAGCGATGTTAACAACACAAGCAACGGTATAGTTATTAATAATAATTGTAAATGTGGCCACTTGGGTGGTCAAAATGCAGAGCAGTTGTCCTTTCTCAGTTCGATGACCCTATTTTAACTGACGGTTTCAATTTTGTCATAAAGACAATTACATAACCCCTTAATCAATTTTCACGCTCGTTTGACGCCCCGATGACTTCGGAAGAGGTAGATTATATACGTGGTAATCATATTGTACAGCAGAACATATTAATTGCAAAACACGTTAGTTCGTGCAAAGTAATGTATTTTTTTTTATGTACAGCTGTGGTTCCCTTTTTCTGGAGCCGACTAACGCTGGCTATACTTATAGATTAGACTTCACGATGCTATTTGAACGTTTTTTAACCAGAAAAAAAATTGCACTTCTACTAGAGATTTTTCCATCTCGCATGCTTAATTTATATTTTTGGAGACAGCTTATTCCATCTATTTTCTGCTTGGATGACCCTATAGAGAATTTATCGATCTGCACCATTTTTGAAACGACTCTTTACGTACTCTCGTTTTACACAACAATTTTTTCTTCTGTAGTTCTTGCAAAAGTTTCTCTTACTCCAGTTTTTTTTATGTTCTTCTAAACTTCTCCAGTTCGGAAACTTCAGCACTTTTTCGGAACTACTGTACTCAATTTTGTAGAGTAAAATCATGGTGAAACCATTATAGTAATGTAATGTTCTTTATTTTTCATACATGAATTGTTAAAGTGTCTGCTAAACATAATTACAAGAAAACAATAAGTTGGAACGGTGATTAAAATGCTGAATACACTTTTGAGAGAACATAATGATGTTTTGTTTTCTACTCGACTGTCATTTTTAATAATTACATCACTTAAAGGCGCACAGTTTAAAGTATCATCGTTGTTGTTTATATTTTTAAAGCCAACAGTTATTGTGATAACTATTAAGGTTTTAGGAGAATTTAATGATGCTTTGTTCTTCCTCGATCCGTTACTTTTAATAATTAAAGTAAGCATGATTTAAAAAAGCTCGTTTTAAATCACGCTAACAGTTAGCTGTGGATTTACAAACTCTTTTAAGTAGGATCAAAAGAATAACAAAATAAGAAATTACATTAAAAAATTCTTTAGGTGAATCAGACGTTGTTACAATTTAAAATAACCAGAAAATGATAAATTCAATTTAAAGCTTCCTCTGAGAAATAAACAGATGGTTTAAGGTAAGAACGGGTAGAAGTTCGTGATCTGTTCTGTGCACCCGGAACCGAGTTGACCATTCACGACCGAAATAAGAAAGAAAAGAAGGTAGGAAGACAAGCACATGGCTTAATTTACTATCTGACAAGGTATATAAAAGAAGACCGAAAATTAATCCGCACCCTATAGTCAAAAAATTAAATAGCAAGATGCACGTCTGTGATCTGTTGGATCTCCAAATTTATCAGAGCAGTGCCTTGCCTACATCTAAAGTGTTTTTGACCTTCTGGACTTCTAGTCGCGCTGTTTTGTTACTGACATCCAAACTAGTTAAACAGCACTTGTTTCTAAAGCAGTACACACATGATGGATCTAAATTTTTATAGATCATAATTAATGAGAACGGGCAAAACAGATAGATGTCGAGATCGCACCGATATCTGCCTGTATATAATCATATATTACATAAAACACTTCACACCCAACACCAACCTGTAATTCTAGACTTAAAATGAGTCTAGAATTATAAAAATGTACCTTGAGTGTATACTTCCTGATAGAAGTTGATGAACAATTTTTCAAATTTATTAAAGCGAAGAGATTAATTGTTTTATTTTTTAAACTGACCCAAAGTAATTGAGCAAGCTTAGCCCATGATTACCACTTGAAGCAAAATCTCTTTTTTTAATGGAATTCTTTCGACATAAAGAGCAATTTTACTTTAAATCTTAATTAATTCGAGTTATTAATGACATATATTAAACGTTAAGGAAGAAATAATTGAAGGTTTCAATATGCTCTTCTTGAGGAAGATTTGGTCATTGACCGCGAAGTTAGAGAATAAAAGGTGAGGTGACAAAAGCCAGACACGGAAATTTTCGAATGTTTTTTTAATATATATATATATATATATATACTCGTATATTAATTAAATATTAGAAAGTAAAATCATCTATATGACCTGAAATTTCAACGACCTCAAATTCCTTTCTCTTCATAAACAAACGATTCCTGGAGTGTTTTGCACTTGACACTGAAGGCTTCCCATTAATGTCATCTAACTGTGTAACATAATATATGGATGTTGTACGGTTATAAATATTTTGACTGCAAAGATCAAAAACAAAACATTGATCGCGAAAATCGCGACAAAACTATTTTTATAAAGGATGGGAAAATGAGAATGTGAGAATTCGTTAACCTTGGTTTTCTTCGAACGAACTAGATCGAAAAATTGCAGCTGTGCTATTCTTTTCTTTTAATTCCCACGAGTCGTACTAAATATTAAAATTATTCAGACTGTATAAAATCTTTTTGTTTAGGAAAAAAAATTCTACATCTCTGCTTTATCTGGTCAAGGCTAGATTCAGTTCACTTTCTATTCTTTCGACTATTTATCCACACCCTATTGTGACACATGTTAGTTCCTGGTGAATTTTGATTACGTGATTGCGTTTAATATTAATCTAGAAATTCCTCTAAAGAAACAAAACTCGCTTTTCTACAATGTGGGACAGGTTAGAAAATCAAAAAATAGGATCCCAGAAGATTAGTAAAATGGAACTAAAGAGTAATTAAAGCAACGATATAGATGTAATTTGAAGATAAGGCAAAGAATTCGTACTTTCAGTCACGATAAAGGGAGTAAACTGTATAGAAACAATAGACTGATGAGTGATTATATTTGAGAAAGTTTCTTTGGAGGGCTTCCAACCGAGCTCGGAATTCGACTCTTTAATAAATCTGCCATCATGTATAGAGTAACCATTTCAAGGATGACTACTATTCAGATGGTGATTACTGTTTCCAATTTTTGTTACTGAAACGTGCGGAAGAGGGATACAATAACCATCGATATGCATAAGAAATTTTGGAAAAAATTATATAAAAAAAATTCTGCAACGCGATGAGTTCTGCAAGGTTGTCTTTCAAACTTCTTTAACGTTAGGAAACCCAAAAAAAAGCAACCTTGGAAAATTATAGTCAAATTTTGTTTTGAATTCTGTTCTTTACAAACGAATGATATCGGGAACAAGGACAATGTACCGGAACTGCAGGACATGGGGGATTTTTCTGCTTGGAGCTATCTAGAAACAGCTGGGGATATTTCCGAGAAAACTCCACGTATTGATCTTTAACAGGTGAGTGGGCAATGTTATGCAAACCATGAAGGTAAGAGGCTTGTCTTTACGAGTATGATGGAAACTTCGGTAAAAATGAAAGCAAGGAATAAAAAAAAAACATTTAGATTCTAAGATATCCATTCTAAAAAAAAAAGACTTTATAAGATAAATATACTTGAGAGAATATAATTCAAACTCAATTATACCAAAGACGTTTTGTATTCGATGTTGGATTTATTTACAACCTGAAAGGTCAAGAGGATTGACTCTCTCGTTGCGAGGAAGATTTTCCAGGAAAAACGAGTCCTCAATTTAAGTTATAGCCTGTGGGATCAGTGACTTCAGTTTTAAATATGAATAGCTTTGTGCAAATATAAGAGTATATAGTGATTACTAGATGCGGTCTTCATTAATGTATACTTTGAATGGAGTAAAAGGAAACCATTTTTTTTTTTATTTTTATTTTTTCCTTTTTCCAGCTTGAATCGCTTCGTGGAATATTGTACGCAGGAAAAACATTTGGAATTAATACTACAGTAGAACGTGATCAGCTGTTGAGTACGTGAGTTTCAGTCACGAATTCAATTTTCGGTTCGGTTAAACACACGAGAGAATAGAAAATCGAAGATGAGGAAAATTCACGAAAATATCCTTAAAAAATCGTATCTTAGGGATATTTTGGGAATATTCTCTATAAATTTTTTATACTACTAGACTTTAATTCGTTTTTTCCCAATTTTGATCCATAAAATCCCTAAAAAGTACGCTAGAAAATTATGCTATCGATTCTTCGCAGCCAGTAACATCATAAATCTGGCAATGTCAATATCATCTCTAATTAAGGAAAAATCCCTGTTTCAAGGATATTTGGGGAATTTTTCTATCAATTTACTGATAAATAGAATCAGCAACTGTTCGTTTTTCCCTAATTTTGACCCAAAATATCCCTCGAGAATATGCTATAAAATATTCTATTTTTTTTCTTCGCATTCAATAACATTTTATCTCAATATATAAATAATACCTTAGTTAGGGAAATATCCCTGTTTTAGGGATATTTGGGGAAATTTTTACTATCGATTTACTGATCAGTAGAATCAGCAATTGAAAGGAAAATTAAGTTTAGTTTAACTTTAAACTGATCGGTAATTTCCCTATAATTTTGATTTAAATAATTCTTTCAATTTAAAAAAAAAAAAAACAATAATAAAGTGAGATTAAACAAAGCCATATAGTGCCAAACTTTTATATTTTTTCTCCTTTAGAAATTTCCAAAAATAACTTAGCGCAAATGTATGGTTGCAGATAGGAAGATTCTTATCTGAAAATGTGAATGTGCCATAATGACAGAAATTTCGTATCACATACAATAAAAGAATGTATATAAGTTCAATATCTCTTAAAATACAACGTTTAGAAACAATAAGCGAAAGATATGCAAGGAAGATAGCATCTGAATGCCACTCGAACTTCTCGAAAACAAGAAAAAAGGTGTTTTCATTTCAACTCAAGCGTTAAAAAAAGCAAGAGCAAACTGGTAGAGAAATGTTTGTCCTTTCACTTGTCACGTCGGTCTCAATTCGACGTCACGATAGGAGTCAAAATGTCACGAATCGAGATCTGAATAACCTAATCATACACATAACGTTGTCACACCATCATAAAAGACTGAAACCAGGCAAACACTTCCTGCTCTAACTTGACACGTTAGCTATGGGTCAAGTATTACCAGTTTTACAACTCAGCAGAGAAAATGCTAGAAATGGGTTTCGGGGATAGCAAAAGTGTGAATTAAAGAAAAGAAAATAAGAAAAAAAAATAAAGATAAGATTACTTGCATTCGTGATTTCTACTCGACCACCTTCGCATTTAGAAATTGTATAGAGTTAAGCAGTCGAAGGTTGGCTTCTCACCACCGCACGTTGCAAAACCTTCAAAACAAAAGAGTGTGGTGGAGCCCTTCCCAGAATCTTCGTTTCAATCTTTAAAATGTTTTACACATTTAAGAAAGTTATTTCTGTAGTGGTAAAAGATGCTCGTGAATGAAACAAAGGAACAAAGGAGGAGCTGAAAGGCCAGCTGCTACGTCAAGTTAGACAGGTGGTTGAGTGCAATGGAGGGAGAGAGTAAACACAGACGTTTCGTCAAATGACGCATGTAATGATGAAGAACAATATGAGAGTACCATGTTTTTTTACCACCTCCTACACTGAATCACCGCTCCTCCTTGTATGGTTACTATCACTCGATTTTTTAAACCAAAGATTAAAAAGATGCGATTTTTGAAACACTCCTTTTATTTTTTCCTAAGTTAAACTAAGATATCAACGAAACAGTACTCACTTTTCTGGGCTCTCCGTTGAATTTCAAAGCTGGAATTACATCAGTTACTTCTTCCGGGATGCTCTCTCTGGATGGTGTTACATCACTGTCTACTTCCGTCGACGTACTGACGTCATCGTCCGATTTTCCATCGGAATCAGCAAAGCAATCTAGGAGAGGATTTGATTTTGGTTCTGGTGATGAATCCGGTGATGACTCTACCGATTTTGAAGCATCGATTCTGTCAGTTTTAACTCCGGCTGCTGCATCATTCTCCTCTATACAGTTTCCATTAAAAATATGAAGTGTAAAAGGTTTCAAATTTTGATTATCTTCGTCATCGATTTGATTTTTCTTGTTATCCGAGTCAAAGTTATCTATTTTTGACTCTAGAATTTGATTATCGAGATTCTGGGAACTGTCTTCGTTGTCGTGTACATCATCACACCCTTCATTTTCTGTTTTTACATCCTCCTAAAGAAAGATAAACATGCAAAAAAAATTCCTCCCGTTAGCCATATCTATGATAACCAGTAGATTTTAAGATAGTAAATATAATAAAATTTAACTCTTTTATGTTCTCAGACTCTTTGCGATGCTTTCTTCCTTTATCTACTTTTTTTTTATTGTACACATTATCGAGCTATGGGCCCCTAGAGAAAATGATAGGCAGCATAAGGATGGCGGAAATAATGGGACACCTTTGCTTGCCTGTTTGTAATTAAGACGTAACGGATTGTCGGTAAAGATTGTCACCGCTAGCAGGTGATAGGAAAGGAAGAACAGGAAAAAAGTGACATAAAAGGAAAATGATCAAAGGCACAGAAAAAAAAGATAGATCTGAGAGTCACGATCCGGAACAGGTGGTTTGATTTTCTGTTTTCCTTCTTGGTATTGCAGCTTTATCGAAGTCATTAAACAATTTGAACCCTTAAAAATCCAAATTTCGTCACGTTTACTATTAAAAATCGTTACAGAAACCACAGTTCTTACTCACGATGCTTTTTTTCATTGTACAAAAATGCTTTAAATATTCTTTTCACCAAGAAAATATTGGTGAGGTTTTATATTAAATTCCTCCAGATATTCGACTGCATACGTTCAATATTCGTAAAAATCGAAATAAAAAATGGCTACCTCTCGAAAGTTATTTTATAAATTCCATTTTTCTACAACCCCCGAGGAAAAAAATCATAAACAGCAACTCATGCGACCCGATTCATGCCAATAACTCATTCATACGTTCAATATTCGTAAAAATCGAAATCAAAAATGGCTACCTCTCGAAAGTTATTTTATAAATTCCATTTTTCTCCAACCCCCCGAGGAAAAAAATCATAAACAGCAACTCATGCGACCCGATTCATGCCAATAACTCAAAACTTTGCTATCGGATATCTTGTTTATTTTATCCAAAGATCTATCGAGGTTGAGGGTGCTTTAACAACCTAACTGGAACCCAACACGAACTGTGTAGGCGATAAAAAAAAAAAAAACTAAACTTTCTCTCTTTGGAATTACCGATTGTTAAGTAATTAAAAAGTGTTCCCTCCACGGAAAAATTCTCTTTTAAAATTACGTACGACGTTAATTGCGTACAATAAAAGCATTAAAGGAGAAAATTTGAGTCGAGAAAACAGATTGACATAATTTGTTTTCATTTAATTATTAAAATAGGTGAAAAATAAAAAAAATAAACGTGCCAATAACTTACCTGGATTACGAGGTGAGAGTCTGAATTTTTACAACACGTGGTCGATGGTGATAACTGATTTCTATGGTTCTCCGATTTTTCTATTGAGTTTGATTCTTGCGAATTAACAGCATCTTGTAGGAATATTTCCGGTTCAACTCTGTTTTTTAATTCCACAATTCCCGTAAAATTGCGAACAGAATTATTGCCTTCCTTATTGATTTCTTTCGACATATCACAGTCATCATCACTCTGAAGTTTTCCTGGAACTGATTCCATCTTTGGACGGTTATCCTTTGTTGATATGTCTAAAGAGCACTTATCGATTGGTGTATCTATAACAGAGTCATCTATACACACATTTCCGGTGGTTATTGCATCTGGTTTGGTACAGAACTCATCACTTCTAAACATGTCATCTGTACTGTCACATTTACAAGATCTAGAAGCAATTTCTGATTGTTCCTTAACTAAATTTTCTATTTTATCACTAGTTTCGGTTACTTCTCGTCGATTAGAGTTATCTTCCTGAATAACCGAATCGCTCTTATCTGATTCGAACTTATAATCATTCTGGACATCATACGCGGGCTGGTTAGAAACTAATGCATTAAAGTTAATGGACGAAGAAGATTCTGATCGATTAATGCAATCTTCGTCAAAAGGAATGGATAAAAAAATGTCTTCTTCTAAATCTTCGGAGGAGCAAGAGTGATCGTGGCACGATGTGGGAGAATCGCAGTAGAGTTTTTCAGGAAAAATGCTCAAACTTTTATCCGATTCATCATCGTCGGTACTGAAGATGGAATCGATATCAAACTGCGACTGGTTGGGATTTTCGGAATGTTCTGCAAGTTCGCACGGTTCCTCTTCACTTTCTTTCAGATTCGTCGAAGAACTGCTCTTGATTATCGGCTGTTCGTCCACGAAAACAACTATGGGAGCCTTTTTGTAAATTTCCTGTCCTGTTATCTTTACCGATTCTAACTCCCCTTCCTTAGGACACGTGGCCGAATCACCATCTATGATTTCACCTTTGCAAGTCGATTCTCTCTGCATTGTTCTCTGCAATAAATACAAGCAGATGTTAATTTTAGAAACAGATGTTTCTCGTTTAACAGAACGTCTACTTTATTCGTACACTTAATATATATATCATAAAAATACACATTTGAAACATGTACAGTATAGAAAAATGCAATAGCCTTTATCGTAACACAGTTACATAAATTTTAAAAAATTCTCCCTTTGCAAAACAATCAAATAAAAATGTAATTAATTACAAGTTACACGCTTATTTATCAGAAAATAAATTTCGAAACTGTCCTAAATTTCCAAAATGATCGGGACTAATCCAGAAAAATTTTTAACAAACCTACTTACTCAACGCTTTAATAAACGATATACATAAAATGAATTTAATTACTTAAATAAATGTTTAAATTCATCCAAAATATGAGAACCTTAGAAACTTAAATCTAAAACTATCCTTAAGGGATATCAATTATGAGCGATACAGGAAAGAATTAATGCAGTTTAATTTACAACTAACGAGTATAGTAATTAGATTTTCGCTCTTAATGCGAATTTAATTGATCATCTCTTACCGCTTTAAAAGCCATTTTAGTAAAGATTTCCTAAAGTGAAGTTAAATAAAGTGTCTCGAAAGCGATTTTTCTACTTACTAGAGGTGGCACTGACTTGTTTTCGTCAAGTAAGCATCTTTTACGACGTCTACGTTGAAGGGTATGTCGAATTTGATGCCCATTCACGTCCAAGAGTTACGAGACAGGACCCACCAATATACATCAAACGAGTCAAGGGGAAACAATGAACCGTCCTGTCTCCCTTGCTGATTAAGCACTGTCTCCAACCTTGTGTGTTGTCTGTATGTGTGTGTGTGTGTGTGCTCTCGGATACGTGAGTGTAACAGGAAAACTAGGCCATGTTCTCTCTTCGTATCGGGTGCACGTAAGACGATATCATGTTTTTCCAGTGACGAGATGCCAGAATCGAACGTGACGAAAAGTCGAGTAGAAAATACGTAACGGTTACCATTAAATTTTAATTCTAAAAATAAGTTATCCACCAATAAAAATCGAATCTTCTCAGTAATGGCCTGTCAGTGGTTACATGCGCTCGTACAACGGGTCAATTATTCTATTTTTCCAAAGGAAGATTTGCAAAAAAAAAATAGCAAAACCATAAACAAAAGTCTCAGAAAATTCTGCGTTTTTGGTATACGAACCAGGAAGAGAATGTTCGGAATAATTTTTCGCACGAACAACAATCGAGATATTATACATGCGAAATATACTGTTTAACCGGTACAAAAATTTAGATAGCTATATACGGTTGTGCAATCAATCGAGTAGAGAAAAAGGTAACTTAAAAATAGTAATGCCAACAAATAATGGTAAGCCAATAATTTTTTTTTTCGTTTTTTTGGACGGGATTATTCGACATTTCCGGAATTCCAAGGAAGAAAGTGAGCGTGAAATTTTTAAAAGTTAACAAAATATAACAAAACTTCGCAAAATTCGTAAAATTATTATATACGCTACATAAGTGCACTGTTGAAAAATATTTCCTACTTTTGCTTAAATTGTAGTGTTTATTGCATATCTCTAAATACGTTACGTATATTTAGTGTCTTTCTATACCAAGAAAATTAATATTTTTTCATGTTGACATTACAAAACAAAAATAATCATAATATTTATACTAGAGTTTAACAATTTTCATGCTCAATATCAGTTCATTGTCCATACTTAATTTGCAATTTAATAGTTTTGATGCTCAATATCAACTAATCTTTCATAGTTAACATGGATATGGAGCATCAAAACTATTAAATTATGAAATTTAATAGTTTTGATGCTCCATATCCATGTTAACTATGAATGAGTAACTGATTTTTGATGAACAATACCAGCTAATCTTTCATATATAACATGAAATTTAATACTTTTGATGCTGATTATCAGCTACTAATTCATACTTAACATAGATATGGAACATAAAAACTATTAAATTACGAAATGTAATAGTTTTAATGCTCCATATTCATGTAACTATGAAAGAGTAGATGATCTTTTCATATATAACATGAAATTTAATACTTTTAATGCTGATTATCAGCTACTAATTCATACTTAACATGGATATGGAGTATCAAAACTATTAAAATTCATAATTTAATAGTTTTGATGCTCCATATCAGATAATCTTATATAACATGAAATTTAATATTTTGCATGCTCAATACCAGTTGATCTTTCGTATTTAATATAAAACTTAATAGTTTTACATGCTTAAGATGTTTACACAAGTTAAAAGATTTGTGTGCTCATAATGAGAGTTTAACTGTTTTACATATTCAATATACATTTCGATCATTTATATACAGTTATTTATGTATTGATTTACATGTAAAGGTATACATTTTAATATTTTTCACGAACAGCAATCCTACATAGCCTAATATCTTTTCATACTTACCACACACGTTAGTAAGCTCAATAATAAAGTTATAACTTTTTTTTTTTCATGTTCATTTTAAAACTCGTTAGATTGGCTATCTCCATACAGATCTTCAGTCTTGCATATTCTTCAATACTGATTATGCATCTCGACATTTTTGCATATTTGATAAACAGTACCATAATTTTTCGTGCCCAGTAAAAACTTGCAATTTTTGCATACTCGGTATGTGATTTTACAGTTTTTCTCTCTCGTCTTCGAAAGTTTTAACATCTGTTACCGTACTACGCATAAAAGAAAATGGTTTCTTTGTCTCTTTAAAGTCGTTCTTCGACTTTAATTATAGAACTGTTAAAGACACGGAACATTAAACCAAACTAATTACGAAATGTATCAGTTAATCAATCAGATTTACAAGACTAATTTTACTTTAAAAAGATAATTGTCATGTACAAATACAAACTATTACTAGATAAACCACTTTTTATGTTTGTTTTGTGTATTTTATCGAAGTATTCTACTAATAAATTAATGCAAATCCATATTTAATAACTCAATGTTTGTTCGAGGCGATTTTTTCGAATGGTGTTCTTTCTTTAAGTTGCATAAATCGAGGAATCATTAAAGTGGAGGTTAAAATTAATAATAAAAAGAGATAAAATCGAATAAGTGCAAAAGTATTTCTAAGCGACGAACCTTGAAGGTACAGAACTTGCGAAAAAAAAGACAGAAAACATTTTTTTTCTTTTCTACTAAATGGCTTCTCCTGTGTGTCTCGCAGTTACGCTCCAAGTAATCCTTGCCCGCGTGACTTTAACTTACTCTGCCGTGTAAAGATCGTGACTAGAAAAGATGACTCATGCCCGACAAAAATAGGTCTGTAACTACCATGCGAAAGGAAACTATAGTAAGAGGGGAACCTTACGAAAAATTTTATTTTTCCTCAAGATCGGACAGGAAGCTTCCATCAGAAGATGACGCTAAGCAATGCGGACTTTAAGCGATAAATTTCTAGAATTAACAAGTAATTTTCGTTCGGAAGCTCGCTAATTATAACTTGCAAACTTTAATGAATAAGACTTATTTAATTATTTAGTCATAATTCTTGATTAAGGAGAGAAACCGATGTAAAACTCTGCATGGACATCATAAATTCAAATTTAAGTTGTATAATGATGGTGCAAAGCGAGAGTTTGTTTGCAAGACGAAAATATTCGTGCAATTTTCTATTTAAAAATATTACATTTATTTATTTTTTATAAATTTTTAAATGGCTACATCTGCGATGAATCATTTTTATAGGCGCAGAATGGATTACAATGGAAAGATTGCGCGAAAATCTACATTTAAGAACCTATTCGTGCAATTATATAATGTTTTTGCACAGATTTTTCTACTGCCAAATACTGCAACACACTTCTCTAATTTCTGTCTCATCTTAATGATATTTTGATGAGTTTTCTTTATTTTTTTCTCACTCTATCGCGCTTTCTCTGGTGAATATCGAGTTTTTTGCTATTCTCGAAAATTTTATTATTTTTACCGATTAAAAAGATTTCTCTATTTTTCGCAGAAATATACCAATAAATTAATCATGTTGATTTTTATAAGCAATAAAAAGGAAAGGTAACATGAAGTGGCACAGGATCAATGCATGATGTGCCTATGTATTGCAAGGTATAATTTGAAGCAAAAAAAAAAGGTTAATACGGTAAATTTTCGGGTAATAAATTGCATTATCACGAAATCATCTATAATGACGACTCCTGTATTATTATCATTTGATATTTTATTAAGGAAAGAACCTAACTGCGAAGGAGAACAACCTTTCCTCAGAAAGTTCTCACTGTTAAAACTTATTATTGTTATTAGAAAAAATAGCAATAATGAAATTCATTCTTGAAGTGTTTATTCTGCATTCGCTTCACATTGTTTAACAATTCTTTAGTTTTTTCTTAAGAAGAGATTATCGTTAAGTCTCCTTCTCGCAACAAAGTTTTATACTTAAATAAAAAACTAGTTGCAGGTTTTCTAATGTCGTTCAATATTTCATTAGGTGAAGTTCTTGCTTTAAAAAATATATCTTCACTCTCCTGATTTTTTTGAAACTTTACTGAAGAGGAAAGAGAGAAACTCCAACATTAAACTGGATAATTAAAAGAGAATCTCAATTTTTCTCGAGTGTTATCCTGCAAAATTCTGATGATAAATCTTCAAAATTAATTTGTAAAAACGTTAGAAATTTATTAAAAATATGGATAATATTTTCAATAAATTTTACGATAAGTTGCTTATGCAACTTTTACCTCCGATAGCATGTTTTCTTTGTAATGGCAAGGTATAAAGCACAATTATAGTTGACCTATGAGCTTTACATTGATGTAAGATTTGCACATGTGGTTAGTATTGTTAAGCAGTGCGCTTGAGGGCATCGTAAAGATGTTATAGTCAACATCCCAGCTCCTTTTCTTCGAAAAACACAGATAAAACTTGCCAAAATCTCTTCTAAAATTACAGCAAAACATGAAGAAAATTTATAGAAAAATCGTATTACGTAAAAGCTCAAAAATCAAAGAAAAATTCTTGACAATGTACAATGCGCTATTAAGATTTAAATTTGATATAAACTCATAAAATTGGGACGTATATAAAAAGAGATATATCTGCGATATAATAAAATTTTCCCCTTTAATTTTAGTAATAAAGTTTTTTCAAGAAAAAAAAAACTGCTTATCTGAGGAAAAATCGAATAATTATCTTTAGTAAATGCTGCATATGCCACTATAATACGTTTGTAACGCAAAAATTTAGACATTTTTTAGATTTATAAGCGATAATTTTGTATACAAATTATCGTATTACGCAAATTTTCCTATAGGCTTATCGTATACAGAAATACACGAAAATTGCACAGATCAAACGTGAAGAATCCCTCATTTGCATACAGACCTAGGAATTTCTTTCGTATGCAAATTGGGGATGTATGCAGTAGTATCGAAAATTTTGTAAATGGTGATGACGAATTAGTAGAGAGGAAAGGAAAAAAAAAAGAGAATGAGAGAGAGAGACTATCTGCACTGCTAGCTGATGTAAATGAATCTGCTTTAGGTGAATGCAAACTGATGTAAAGTACACTAAATCCTATTTCTCTAGATGGACCTATTGGTGGAATAAATTAACAATCTTGCACATTTTGCAAATCCTATAAGAACCAAAATTGCCTTTTTATCTTTCCATAAATTTGATATAAAGTTTATTTTTATAAAAATAAAATCGTGTTTTATTATTAAGAGATTATTTTTATCATTTTTGTAAGAATAAAACACTATTAGTTTCTACAAGAAGAAGAGGAGTTAATCATGATTACTACTAAATTTCTCCTATATTAAATTTAATTGTTAAAACTCTACATAAAACTGTTGTTCCTATACCCTAACAAATAAAACTCTACATAAAATCCTTGCTCTTACAATTCCACAAATAAAACTCTTGCTCCTACGTTCTACAGATAAATCTTTTCATAAAACTCTTGCTCCTACAATCCCACAAATAAAACTCTACATAAAATCCTTCCTGTTATAACTCCACAAATAAAACTCTTGTTCCTACAACCTATACATAAATCTCTTCATAAAACCCTTGCGCCTACAACCCCACAAATAAAACTCTGCATAAAACCAATGATCCTACAACCTTATAAATAAAACTCTACTTAATCCGTATTTCTACAACTTCACAAATAAAACTTTAAACTTCTACTGTTGTTCCTATAATAGTATAAACTGAAACTAATTATAAACTGTGCAAATAATATTAAAAGAAAGAAAACTTCCCATTTTGTATGAGTAGAGTGACAAATTTTGATTAAGTAGCATTAAAATCTTGTTTTTTTTTTTCCTATGCTATGAATATTAAATTCTAGTAAGAAAATATTTTGTTGCAGTTTTTGCCACAAAAACACGAAAGATGATGCAAAAATAATGGGATTATTATATTTATAAGGCTGCATACTAGTGAATAAAATTATCATGGTTCTAATTATAAAATAATGCACTCAAAAATTACGATTTAAATGTATACATTAAATTTATTAATTTCTATAAAATAATTTCAAAATTCAAAAGATTATTGTGATATTTAATAGTTTTTTTTATTCTTTTTAGACCACGATTTGCTTCATAAGGACAACTCCTGAAACTGAAACTTTGCGATGAAAGTTTTGGATAAGAATTTTTACAGGGTTTGGAGGTCTTTCTCATCTCGATTGTATTCAAACCCATCTGATGAAGTTGTCAAGAAGTTAGACGATTGATGTATAAGAAATGAATACTGCTTTACAGAATGCAACATCAATCAACTTGGCAGAATAGTACAGTATCCCTTTAACGCTTTGGTAGATTACATAACAGATACTCGATCTCCCGTCCGAATTTCAGAAAAATCGTTCAAAAAAAAAAAAATCCCGACTAGAAACAACGAATAAGAGTGCCATAAAAGTGCTTTAAAATTCATATTTCGGCACTTTATTAAAGCATTCTGTTAAATAAATCGCTAATTAACTTGAGTGGTAAGATTATAGTAATTTAGAATTTAGTTTGTGATTCGGGTTGTTCGTGTAGTGTCAACAAAAGACGAAAGGGGGAGCCACTGTTGTAGCACCACTCCCAGATCCGTGTGGCTTGCCAGGTCAACGAACCAGGAGCAAAGATGGAGGAGGGTAATGGTCTGGCACTCCCCAAGGTCCATGGGAAAGTCACAAGTTGTCTTCATCTCCTGGTCATTCAGTCCTCGAGAGAGATGGCAACATTTATTACGTGCTGCAGACCAGAAGCGAGTTAGATGTTCCTGTAAATCTTCCTTAAGTCTCCGAATATTTTTAGCGCTCTATCGAAGTTTTCGGCATTTTAAGGCCCCAGTAACCAAACAATGTTATGAATTGCAACTCGACACCTATTTACTAAAATTAGGCCAAACTTCTTTAGTGGGGTGGAGCGCGGTTGTCAACGCTCAGCTAGAGATAGTCTTGTGTGCATGTTCATGTCAACGAAAGTGGAACTGGCACATCACAATTTAACAATGATCTTGTTTCTCTTTCTGTATGCCACCGAGGGTGGAGTCGTCACGTGATTAGGATTGTTTTCGATGACATTTACTTTCCTGACCATGAATTACAGTTAAACCCACCTGAATAATAACTATAATTTAATATGCTTTTATTCCATTTAATACTGGTAATAAATGAAAAGAAAGAGAGCTGCTGATAAGTTAAATGCTCTGTAATTGTATTTTTATAACGTAATTTAAAGCAATCATTAAAAAAGAATATAAAATTTAATTTTTCTTCTCTATGACCATCAATTTTTCTTCTTCCATGGGTAATTTTCTCGAATGAATAAATATCTCAATTAAAATTCAAGGTGGGTCTCGTTTTAACGAGGTGCAAAACTAAAAATCCATCACACAAATTGATAACCTAGAAAAACAAACAGTTTCGGTTAATTCCCAGAACTAACAATAACGTTACAACACGACAATTATAACGGAAGAAGAAGAAAAAGAAAAAGTTCTAAAGCTAAACTGTTATTAAAATATGATTCTATTTCTCAGCACCTACCTACTTGGTATGCTGAATAAAGAAAATAATAATCATAAGGTACAGTTAAAAATATCCGGTTTACCTTCAAAAACAGGAAGGAAGCGGCACATGGATCCACTTCACAACAAAATACGGTTTGCCCAACGTTTCTGATCGATAATTCGTTAAAGATTTAAGTACAGACAGAAAGAATAACACGTTACACACGCTGCATGCTAATAGAACTTTAAGTAACAACAAGAGAAGTGCGAGTTGCAACACAGATTTCTTCACGATGCAGGGTGACATTTCTGGTCAGCCATTGTGTACAGAGTCTTTGGAGTTCGTGTTGTTTGTATAAATTTCTGTATTGAAATAATAGGAAAGGTTAGAAGTTCACTGCACCTCCAAACGCATAGATTCGATGCGACACGATAGGAAACTGGTCTTTCTACCCTTTGCGATGGTTAATTTAGTTTGAAAGAGATGGCATTAAAGTCAGCCGACTCCTTATCTAAAAGGACCTCCTCAATCTTACAGTTCGGTTAATGCTTAAGAGCTAAAGCCAAAACGTTGATAAAATTAACGAGTATGACCTTTTCTCACATTTTGTGCCATTTCGTGTTCATAATAAACCTCTTTTGCAATATATAGAATCGAAATTGAACGTGGAACCGCGTGAGAAAATACAGAAAATGGCGAATAAAACACGAGTAACAAATTAACCTTAAAAACCCTTTCAAACAAATCTGACACGGGTGCAGATTGGTGCATTAACACCTTTCAGATTCTTTAACTGGCTTTTGTGCAATTCAGGAAACGTCTTTCAGAAGTCGCTTTGTTGACTTTAATTGAATTTGCTTGTTTGTAGAAACGGGGAAAAAGAAACGGAAATTTGTTGCGTATTATACATAATTTTACAGTTCTTAGCAGCAATTTTCTTAGATAAAACGTCCTATTAAGCAGGTGGCACACACTGTTATTTTTTTTCTTCCTCTATTTTAGCATTTAGATAATGTCTGCCGTTTCACCCAAATCCAGTTGATGATGGATGTTCTTGATGATGCAGTGGACTTGGTCAATTGCTTTTTAATCTAAATCTTATCTCGAGAGAATAAAAATATCCATTTAAGTTCAAAAGATAACTCCTAATTTGGTAAATAAAACGTATAAAAATTTTTACTATTTTTATTTTATTTTGTAGTTTTGTCAATATGTTTTCCAAAAGAGGAGCGTCGAGAGCTGCTAATGGTTACTGAACTGTATCAGATATCGATAGAGACACATCTTAAGTGTGCAATTCACGTAGTGTGCAATAACTGACCTAGTGTGAGTAGAAAAGAGGTTCACACCCAGCTTTTAAGGTCACGATTCACTTCAGTGCTTTTAGTGTAGTTGAGATAATATTAAAAGCAACGTGCACGGAATAATCCCATTCTTATGACTCTTCATTAACAAACTGTGCTACCAACTATAGCTATTAAGCAGTTTAATGTATCAGTTAGAAGAATAGAGGTGTAAACTAGGGGGCATTCAGATGTTTTTATTTAGAGGAAACATCGCTCTAATTCTCCCTTTCTTGTACATCATTCACTGATCATTAAAGTCTCTCTGGTTATAAACAAATAGGTTTTGGGGACTTTGCTAATGAGATAATCTTCATTAATTGAGAATTAGCGGCAAGTTCAATAATTTTTTCGTGCCTTTCTCGGACGTGTTACATAAATCACCCCCTAAATATACAATGGATCCACCTTGCCTTCAGGTAGCTGCAGCAACGACCCTTAATCGACCGGCACAGTCGGAGCGATAAGAACAACAATGGAATAAGTAAACTATAAAAGATTAGAAGTCAAACTTATGGGTTAACGTAATACATACGTGCCTCAGGAGGAACAATAAAATCCAGAACAGCAGAGCTTCAACCATATTGCTAAAACGTACAGAAGAATGATCTGGAATAATGGCACTCGTATGTCACGAACAGATGTTCGACGATTATAATATAAAGCCTTTGAACTGTAGACATGTCAGATGAATTGGACAGTTTACCCTTGTGCGTATTCTTTATAAATAAACTTATCAAATCTATACAAATATAACCGGATAGACGTGTTGCCGATAGTTAAAAACATCTAACAAATGCTACACACACGCTGCAATGTTGCTTTGTGTGGTCTGTCACGGTATTTTTCGTCATACATCCGTCACTTAAGAATGTAACTGTGGCAAGTTGCATCACCCTACATGACATCTCTCAGACATTATCGACTGATAGGTAACACGCAAGAGAGATGAAGTTGCAGATAATTTTTATGTATGTTCACATAGGAAAGAATCTTTTTTACTTTCTTAAATCTAGTTCGCACTATCTAATCATGGTTAATTAACGAGACGTCCGGACACGAAAACAAGCGGTATAGCTAATTAAACCCCTTTGATAAATTACGTTAGTTGGTATGGATTAGTTCCGTTCTGGTTAGGGAATATTTGCATAAATTATTTTAATTCGATAGATTTCTTTGCCAATTTTCAAGTTCTTCTTTTATTTATTTTCATTTCTTCCGAGACGGGTTTAAATTTAGAAGAATACTTTGCATAGAGGAAGTTATTTAAAAAATCGGATTATGATTTATGAGGAAGAGATTATATAGATAAGAATAAATTTGTGCAACACAATCCAAAAATAATTTTTAAAGTCTGCATATTTATATTTTTAATAAAATGTAAATAATTTTATGTAAACATAAAGACGAAAAAATTTTATAATTAGATTGATAATCATGCATGTTCTTAATTAAAGAAGATAATAAAGTTACAAGTTTCAAAGGTGTATTAATTTAATTAATTTTAAACAGAATTCACTATATAAATACAATTAATCCATGCATTAATTATGAATATTCTAAATGTATTGCATTATTAAATGATACCCACGAATATCAGATGTGCATACTATAAATATACATGCATACCCTGTTTCATATCCATTTATGGATCAGTTTATCAGATATCTTGTATATAATAGAATTGTTCTTACATACATGTGATGTAGTAAATTACTCCAGTACATTCATGTATTCAGTGCATACGGCATATAGGCCTATCTTGCACACATATACTTGAATAGATCCATGTAATGATACAGCATTTAATTTGCACTGTAATCATTCATGTACAGGCAGATTTTTGTACCTGATACATATAGTATCTGTTGTCTCATACACATAGCACATAGTACAGCAACATTAATAACATTTAAAGTTGAATAAATCTCAAAAGAAGAAATAAATAAATTACAATTTGGATTACTTTAATAAAATGGGAGATAAATTATATTTTGACTAATGAAAATTTAAAAATTTTATGTATCATTGAAAAATCGTAAACAATTTAAAAAGCATTGCATGTTGCACGCAAACTGTTCAGTAACAAACAGTTTTAACCATGGCCTAAAAGTTGATGTCTTATTCACGTATTTGTGATTCTTCTGTATTTTTTCACGTGTACTCCATGTAATTTTTACATAATGCACAGTCAAAGTTGAAAAAAAGGTTTTTATTATGAGCATGACATCGCACAATATGAAAATATCACAAAGAAAAATTGTGGAAAGAACTAATTTGCCACACACGCTATTCTAAATGATGGCAGTTTAATGAGATGTTTAAATGTCACATGTATTAAAACAGCGATTTTTCCCAACATACTTACTGTAATCTGAAAATTTTGCATCAGCCTCGTTAAATAAAATAATGATTAAAATAAAACTTTAAACATCTTCCATTTTTGGAATGATTAAAGGTAGGAGATTTAAAATTATGCCATCCAGCTCAGTTCCAACTGCATAAAAATTCATTCAAATGTTTAATGAAAATGCAGATAGCATAGAGATCACATAAATCACAATTTTATTTAAAAAAAACTTGTTAAAATATATCAGCATTCACACTAATAATGAGTTATTTTAAAATAAATTGAATAATAATAATTTTTTTTTTTTTTAATTCTCCTTTGTGCGATTAAATTTCAGGAATTATTCTCTAGGAAATAATTTCAATAATGGAATTTTGTAATATGCTGAGTAAGACTTTGAATGATTACTTTCTTAAAAAAAGAAAAACTGATTAATTTTATTGCTTCAGTCAATTGGCATCCACATTTTGAAATTTGATTTCTTGCATTGTTTCCTGAGCCATGTTGTAAGATATTGCCTAAGCATTCAGTCAAACTTATGTTCTCAGATATACTGAAGATATTTGAAATTGCATCCATCAAAATGGCAAATATGCCCAGCATCTCTTTATCTTGTTTTTCTCGCAAATGTAACTTTCCATAAATAAAATTAATTCCTAGATCTATTAAATATTCTTGTTTGATATTAAAATTCTTACACGTTTAGTTACATCGTTGCAAACCTGCATTCATATAGTTACTTAAATATAGATAACATTAACTATTTACATTCGTGCACATACACTTTATAGATATTACTATAGATAAACGCTCAAAATACATAAAACAGATACATACAGTGTAAACGTTCCACCTTAAAACACCATCGAAAACACGAATGAACAGCAGATTAACTGGAAACATGACTGGTAGAGAGATTCTTGTCGTCTCTTTATGATCACATCACGTGCCGATCACTTTATGACCTTTTAAAATTATGACATGATTATGTGCAATTAGAACACTTCGAGTAATCTCCTCTTGCAACATTAAAGAATTTCAGAGCAACCAAATGTAGAAACAAATTAAAAATATGGATTTAAAACTATGCTAATTATATAAATTTATTTTCTCGCCTATAATGAGCAAAAGATCACTCATGGATTGGCAGGATTGTTAAATTTATGAGTTTTAAGAATGTATAACCAAAGATTTATGTGTTTGCAACAATAGAGGTTATCTAATCGGCCGATGTTATCGATACGTGTTAAAACAGAATATTGATACATAACCAATTAATGTCTTTAGGCATTAAAGGTTTTTTTCCTCCCCTTAGCACATAATTGTTATACTGAACTAATAAACTATAACAAAATGGGAGGATACGGGTCATGTATATTGATTTAATTTTATATTGCAACACGTTAATCATCTTAATTTCTGTGCGATTATATGTTAATGGTGTTATAAGCAACCATGATTATTTATATATAATCGACTTAATTCGATGCGATAAGGTGGATATAAAATCCATTTTTTATGGGCACGGAACAGCATTTTTACTGAGAAACACACTTGTCTGCATGGGAAGTTTCCTTGTAGGCATTACTATGGTTTTTAAGTGTATTTAAATTTAAGCAAAATAGCTCACATGTGGAGATTTTTATAGAAGGTTAATGAAAGTTTGTGTGATGGAATTGAGACACACCCTACGCAAAAATAGAATTTTATGGTAATTCCCATTATTTACTCCAGACTGATTTACGATAGAGTAAAGGAGCGTTACCTTGGCAACGGTATCATGTACAGAGTCGAAACGTTGGGTCGATGGCGGTTGCACAGCAACCTACTAACCCCTAATACGGCACACAACTGGCATTGACACTAAAGTAATTCGGATAAAGTGGAACTTTATAGTAAAAATTGAGTTTGTATCGGCTGGAGAATTCTAAGATAATTTTTTTTCTTCAGCTACAGCAAAGTTCGAAAAACTATCCTGTGACACGTGATAGCATTTATCTTCCGAAAGCTTTGTTCTTGTACATGGTTTCTGTATCAAAGCGGCGAGTTTTCTTTACAGACAACTTATAAAATTTCAGACGTTAAAGCATGGACCACACGAAATTTAAAATAAATAATCAGTACAATATAATATTACTTAATTTACAGATGACAATGCATCATTTATTCATGCAAACGACAAAAGTACACAAGTCAGGTTGTACCTCTACAGTACAACATCGCTCCCCATAACTGCCAAATAATACGTTTTATCGTCCTTTTACAGGCAATTTCCTGTCAACTAGAGATCGGAGAAAGATATGCTCTCCTTAATTCAATCTACAATTACTACGTTAGACCCCGACAAGACGATTTCGTACGAAACTACACTAGAATACATAGTTAGTCCTATATACTAAGCATGCTAGGATACCAGAGCAACTTCTCACCTTTTGGTTGGCCACATGTCCATACATCATCTTGATAAAAGCATGCCACATGAAAGTAAACATAGCTAAAAAGAATCGTATAATATCTGATGTTACTACCATGCTTGCAGTAAGGCTCCAGATGGTTAGAAAACGTTGCTTGTCTTCCTGCACCTTCTCTGTCTGTATTGATTTTTTGTAGCGGTACAAGTCAGCCGCTCTACCAATATGGCCGTCGTCTGGAGGTCTAAGGACCTTTAACTCAGACAGAATAGCATATTTTCGGTATATCCAAGCTCGTCACGTCTGGTTTTTTTTATAATCCGAGTCGAACAGACGTCGTAATTCAAACGGATTTATTTATTATCTTAAAATTCGGCTACAGTGATTTATGGTAAATTGCCGTACTTGTACATTATGAATGGGTATTGTTTAGCAGTTAAGAGAAGGGAATATATATTTTGTTTTCTTTACGGAATGTTGATTTATGTCGCGTCAATGGTGATAATTAAAAGAAACTTTATAACAACTGAAAGAAACCGTACATAAACTACGTATAGGTTTTAAGTCCACCGCAGCGTGATACTTCTTAAGTTGAAATATTACATAGTCCCAATCTATAAATCGAATTTCGTGACGTTTTTAGCTTATGATCGATAAGTTTTTTTTTTAAATTATGCATATTCTTTTTTATAATAAAATGCTGCTACAGGAGGAAAACCCAAGTATCCATTTGTCTAGATTTGTAACCTATGACAGAAAATTTGAATTCTTCAGTTAACAGTAGGAAAGCTATTGCCATTGCCATAAAATGCTGCTACAGGAGGAAAACCCAAGTATCCATTTGTCTAGATTTGTAACCTATCGTTTAAAATTTTTCTCTGTAATATTTTTGTAATATTTCATTTAATTATAATTTTTATTTGATTTATTCTGTAAACCGAAAACTTTGCAAGATTTACAGTCATTTATGTTTGCCTTAAAATGTCTGTAGATTTTGCAACTTTTAGAGATTATTGTAGAATCTTTTGTAACTTTTGAATATTTATATATACCGAAAACTATAGTATAACCCAAAATATATTAGTTATGTAAGTTATTTACAATATTATATTAAAAAATAAATTAAACAATACCGTAAATATTGATATAAACATTTTTATAGCAGGAGGGCTCAGATAACATTTATAATACATTATCTCATTAAAATAATTTACTACATCATACCTAAACTTGGCTAATAGAGGCAGCTTCTATCTTATTTATGGAATTATGTCCATTAACTTTCTTCTTAAAAATCTGTACAGCCCTTCTTTTCCTCTTAAGGGATCATCTACTTTCTTGACCAGTTTTTCTTGTTAGATGGCTTCCACATCAGAATTCTCTAGAGAGAGACTTTTTTGTAAATTTTGAATATCAATTTTATGCTTTTTTATTTTATTTTTTTCTAAGGAGTGCAATGTATACTGTACATATATTTTTTATCTCTGCCTGTATCCCTATTCTTAATAGGAATTTTGTATATGCCCAGTTCTTACATGTTTCTCTTCAATCTTTATCATTTCTTAATATATTAAATAAATATATTAAGAAACGATCATAGAAGCTAAGTTATTAAATATTTGCTTAATTCTTCAATTTTTTAGATCAAGATTTAAGTAAAATTAACCTTTTCGGATCTGGAATGCTGTTAAAAATCACATGTTTCCATTAATACTTCAATATTTTATTTTTTTCTCAATACTTACT
Source organism: Olivierus martensii (assembly GCA_000484575.1). Lineage (NCBI taxonomy): Eukaryota > Metazoa > Arthropoda > Arachnida > Scorpiones > Buthidae > Olivierus > Olivierus martensii. Next base: position 103,703 of record AYEL01073565.1, read on the forward strand.
TTCATTTTTCATTTGTTTCCATAATATCAGCTTTAATGCTTCACTTTTCCATAATACTAATTTTCGTGTTTCATTTTCTCCATATTATAAATTTTTCGTGATTCATTTTCTCCATATTACTAATTTTTCGTGATTCATTTTTCTCCATATTACTAATTTTTCGTGATTCATTTTTCTCCACATTACTAATTTTTTGTTTCCATTTCTCTACATTACTAATTTTTTGTTTCCATTTTCTCCACATTACTAATTTTTTTGTTTCCATTTTCTCCAGATTACTAATTTTTTTGTTTCCATTTTCTCCAGATTACTAATTTTTTTGTTTCCATTTTCTCCACATTACTAATTTTTTTGTTTCCATTTTCTCCACATTACTAATTTTTTTCTTTTCATTTTCTCCACATTACTAATTTTTTTGTTTCCATTTTCTCCACATTACTAATTGTTTTCTTTTCATTTTCTCCACATTACTAATTTTTTTCTTTTCATTTTCTCCACATTACTAATTTTTTTGTTTCCATTTTCTCCACATTACTGATTTTTTTCTTTTCATTTTCTCCACATTACTAATTTTTTGTTTCCATTTTCTCCAGATTACTAATTTTTTTGTTTCCATTTTCTCCACATTACTAATTTTTTTGTTTCCATTTTCTCCACATTACTAACTTTAATATTTCCTTCTTCCATAATGAACTTTCACGTTTTCATTATTTCCCATTAATACTAACTTTAAAGTTCCGTTTATAGACGTGAGCCAGTTATTAATTTTGCTTAAATTAAGAACAATGATTAAAAAATCCTAAATTTTAATCCATAAAAACTATTATTAATATAATGATTTCTAAAAATATAAACGATAAAAATATTACACGTACTCGTCACGAATTTTCCTTTTAAATTTTACTTCTGAACAATGAAAATGTTTACTTTTCGGCATAAAAAAATATATATACAGTATATTATTTTTATCAGTATAATTATACCTATCGATACAAAAATATTATATTTTAAAATATAACTTTTCCCAATAAAAATAGACCACGATAACACTATCTATCGAGGTCAAATAAAACTATAGTAAAATCTCATAAAAATCTTATTTAAAAATGATATTCATTATCAATTCCTAAGATTCTACGACCCAGATTTTAGTAACTTTATTAGTTTCTTAGGCCTTTTTAGAAAGCGTTAACTTGAGAACAAAGATAAGTTTTGTGTTTTTAACGTCACTGTCACCTAAGATTGTCAATGAGCATGTTGCACTCTTCATAAAAAATGATTGATTGGCTCAAAAAATATTATGACGGGTATCGAAAAAAATACTTCCTCTATCGAATTACAAAAATGGCAGAAAAAAAGAAGAAATCTTTAATTAATACGTAGAGCGTTGTTTATTAATCAATCTGAGAACGACCGGTCATATGAGATGTCAAAACTTTTTCCAACTATCAATTATCATATCAATATTATTATATATAAAGAAACTTGTACAAGTGAAGGTGAATGGCACTGTCTGATAGGTATCGAAGGAAGTCAAACAATAAATATCAATTCTATCTCCTATCATGACTATAATCGTGGAAATGTTACTTAATTGAATATAATGTTGCACGTTGGTTGCATTTTTTTGCGGTTCTCTTTGTTGAAGGAATTCTTGAACTTTTTTTAATCACTTGAACAGCATGTTTTTACGACTCATGTTGAAAAGTTTCGTATGAGTTTTGACATCGATTAATAAACTGTAGAATGTTCTGGTCTATAATCATAGCGCTTTCCGTTCTATCCGAAAGCGCTATTATGTTTTGTTAACGTCTGAATGATAATTCGAAAACTCTAGAATTTTCTAGAGCAGCGGTTCTCAATCTGTGGTACGCGAGACATGACTAATGGTACGTGTATAATCTTAAGTTCCTGTTTGTATACAAGGCATATTTTTGTTGGTGGTACTGAAATTTATGAATTTTGATTTTGGTGGTACGTATTTATGAAAGTCTCTCAAGAACCGCTGTTCTAGAGAGATTTTTTTGATAGTTTCAGCCGAAAATTGGTTTAAAATGTTTCATCCGTATCTCAGAATCCATTACAGCTGTGGTTTCTTTGCTGGATCCACAATAATAGCGCTTTCGACAATTAGAAAATTCTATTATTGTGGATTCAGAAAAGAAACCATAACTGTAATGAATTATGAGGTACAGATGAAACTTTTTAAACAAATTTTCAACTGAAATTATCAAAAAATCTCTCTAGAATAAATTTTGACACAAAAGCGAATAAACAGAAAATTTATTCGAAAATTTTCGAAAGCGCTACTATTGTGGATCCAGAAAAGAAATAAAAATTGGAAGCGAATAAATAGAATTAATAGAACTATTTGCTTCCAATTTTTTTCTTTTCCGGATCTACAATAATAGTGCTTTCGACAATTGGAAGCGAGTAAATAGAACTATTTACTCGGTCCCAGTTTAACCGGATTCGAATTTTTTAGCGAATTTTTACTGTTCAATAGTTCGAATTCACTTCGACAGTATAAAATTATCTTTTAAAGAAAACATAAACTTTATCTTCACTCAAAAATACACTAGCGAATAGTAACCCCACCAAGATTTATCAGCAACAAATTAAGCTAAAAATATACCAAAAAATGCATTTAAAACCATTAATCTATATAATATTTACATACAATCGGAAAACCATTTCAACCCAAACGAACTTTCACACAGAAAGAGAGAGAAAAAAATAAAAAAAAATCATTATTTATAGCCAGACACGAACTAAAAGATGTACCGTGATAATTTCCACAATGGAGTGTAGTTATTAAGTAGGCGTATTGTTAACCCAATACAATGTTTTATCAATCATTAAACGTTGATCTAATGCATTCTCGGATATAAGTTTTTCCTGACAATTTTTTGGTCTATTTTGTCATCTATATACTTCCTTGAACACCCCTATCTAGTCCCTTATCTTGTAGGAAAACAATAAGATCGATTTTCTATCCTCCGGCTGCCACGTTAACCTATCTTTTTGTATACATGATTGCAGTTTTCGTACTTTCCTTTCTACAATATATTTTTTCCTAGTTAAATAAATAATTTCATAAAACATGCAGTTCATTCAGTTCAAACTCTAACAAGCTATTAACCCCTAGTTTAAACTCTAACGGCTCTATTGAGCGCTCTAGTTTAAAAATATTTTAATTGTTTATTAGATAAGTTTTCAGAATTCGAAAAAGTTTTTGCTGTTTCATTCGTAATGTAATTCTTGTTGGTAAATTCCCTGAGGAATTTCTGCTGATTCGAATGTTTTATTTACGACCTACCTTTGTTCATCTTCTTCCTAATTGGACAACTTTCAGAGATTTATTACTCCCAAGTGTCAGAGCAAAAATCTGTTTTCGATTTTTAAATCTAAATTTTTCACATGTGACACAATTAAAGGATTTTTTAAAAATAATAATCCATTATATATAAAAAAGGGGGCATAATGTGCAAGAACATTTTTAAACCATAAAAAATTTCAAAAATTAAAATATTCTTCAGGTAACAGGAGGAAAAATAAAATAAAATGTTTGCCATATAAAATAAATCACCTGGCTAGTATGATAAATTTGCATTTTATGTTTATGTTTATCATAAAACTACACTTTGCAATTTTGATATCTCGACTTTTCGCGGATCATTTGCATATTTCTAACAATGGCAATCCCCTAAATTATCGAGAAATGAGATTTAAAGTTTACGCTATACAGTATACTGATATTAAAGAAACATGAAAGAAAATAGCATCATTTTTCAAGCGATCACCTTTCTCGCTGAAGAATAAATCAAACTCCCATTCAATTCTACAAATCCATATTGTTTCTTTCTTTTTTTTTGGTCGTTTATGATGCAAGACTAGAAAATCAATCACTGTACATCCGATGCCCGCTTTAATTTACGCAAATGCATCTTCTTCTTTGTATTCCTATGAGGGAGAAAAAACAAATTTCCGTTCCTTATTTTCGTGCCTAAAATTCGAACAATTGGTACGATCGCATGCAATAGATTTTTTTATTCAATCATTATACTCCTATTGCAGGCGTATGAACTGGTTTTGATGGTCAAAACATTTTTATAATTCTAGGCTATAAGTTTGTTTAACAGTTTAATACCCCACGGTGATGCACAATTTTATACAATTAGGACACACACATGCAAAAAAATATGGAAGGAACCGTTTTGCAAGAACAAAGAGTCGATACTGAAGAAGATCGCCGCAATCACGCAATCAACCAATGAGATATTTTACTTCAAAATTCTCAGTAAGATAACAATGTCCTTAAGAGTAATGGAATCAAAACTAAAATTTGGAATATCTTGATGTTATTTTTAGAAAAAAGAGGAAGGAGAAGAAAAAATATATATATCTGGTGAGATTTTAGTGTCCTAAAAAATTTTTGCCAAATATAAACAAGGCAACATCTGTGTATTGACAGACAAATATACTGGATTTGACTCTTAAGTAAACTCTAAAATTTCCCCCTAGTCTTGTATATTTGACAAGGAAATGGCCCTGTTAATACTTCTGGGACACACAGGACTTCAAACAGATGCCAAGCCTCTTAATACACATGGCCAACTTGACCCAGACGTAAGAGAATCAAACACACAGCTTCGTACAAGAAACAAAAGAAAAAAAACCCACACACATACGTACACATAACACTGATAGAAACGTACAACGAACTTCACAACTAGGTGCTTTATTGTTATTGTTTATCATAGTGCAGATAATCATTTATGCAGTTAGCCTTGTTAGTTAATTATTATGCAAACTAAACCCGGAAAAATATTATTCCGGACTGTTTTTTTTTTCCGCGTCATTAACGTCCCATTATGTATTTTGGTTTAAGTTGCAATTGTAACGCGGGATTACTTTTGCCTCCTCGTGTTTTCATGTAGCATCTTACTACTGATAAAGCGGTAGCGAGTAGAACATGTGGGAGATTCAAAAAACCCCCACACACACCAGTCACGCTGCTGACTGAAAATATTGACGCGGGATTACTTTTGCCTCCTCGTGTTTTCATGTAGCAACTTACTACTGATAAAGCGGTAGCGAGTATAACATGTGGGAGATTCAAAAAACCCCCACACACACCAGTCACGCTGCTGACTGAAAATATTTATCTGTCTTCTCTCACGTCTGATAAATGCCGGATTTCACGTTCTGACCCATTTAACGGTACATCTCTTGCAATTGTTACAAGTGCACATTTCGAAAATTCCCTCGAAGTGGAAGAACCAGAAAGTTATATTCGGTGTGTACATAAACATGATCATCCCCCGCAACACATCTATAAAGATAAGCTAATCATCATCTCCTTTTTTTCTACTTTCTTCATCCCAAATCATCCTTTTTCTTTCGGAGCTTTATGAATGCTCATCGTGCATGCAAAACTACATTTTTTTTGGTTGATAATGATCGCCACAGATGTTCTTCTGTACATCATCAACGTTTTACACTAGTTATATATAATAAACATTTTATTCTCTAACCTTTTAAACGAGTTCTTTAAAAGTTCGAAACGTGACTAAAATATCTTAGCACAAAATTTAATATTTCTATTAAAACTTTCTCAATAAATTTTCATTTATCTCATACATAACATTAAATGCAAACGTTTTACTTGAAAACAAACGTAAACCTTAAGAAGGTTACCATAAATCCTATAAAATTAGCATTAACACCTCATCAATCAATGTGTCGCCATCTATGGCCGATTTTCGGAAATAACACAGTTCGCGATTAAAAATAAATCCCGGTGAAAAACATGGCAGGTGGCATTTTATAAGAAAATTTTTTTGATACATTTTATGTACAATGTAACCTTGCCATTACTTTTTCTTTAGTTTACTCTTAAAGGACGTTGCCCTTCAGAAGAGTGTTCATCATTGATGCCTTTCCGTGTCTGTCTGGATAATTTCGACAATTGCTGACGTCCTTGTAAGTGAAGAAAATCGCCCTCAATTAGATTCAAACAATAACGTTTCCAGCGTGTATTAAAGTCTTCTAAATTTAGATACCAAAATAATAATAAAATTTACGTTTATTTTTTATTAATTTATCTTGTAAGCATTCTATGGGATTGCAAGAACTTTTATTTTTGTTATTCTCATTCTCTCCCATTCTGCTAATGATGTGCGAATTGTAGTAAGAGTACACTGAGTAGATTTGGTGTCTGTCACGCTGTAATTGTACAAATAATCCAATTAAAGCGTTTACCGACCAATGGAGTAGAACAAATTGTTATAAGAGGAAACAAATATATTTTTTTTTAACGTTGCAACTTCCGGATGAATTAAAAAAAATAAAAAATGTTCTTACAAAGATGCCATATCAGTTCGTGAGAGCGTAATTAAGAAAAGTCTGTACACCCATCACCTTTAGGCGCTTAAAATGAATTAGTCATTAGAACGAGTTAGAGAATCTCGTAAGGTACGTTTTGCTGCTTGTTATGAACGGGCCTTTCAGAGATACAATTATATGTTAAAAGATTTATAAAATTTATTCAAAAATGTACATTTCTTTCTTCGTTTTATGTGATATTGCAATGCTGCAAAACAAGAGTTTGATGATTTGCATATAAGGGATTCAAAACAAGAAAAGTCCACTGGAATGTGAGGTTGAACCGCTCGGTTTTCAGAGACTTAATTGCAAGATATAAATGATTAAAATTGGAAATATAATATATCATATGGTAATCCTGATCGTATAAAATCGGAATCGGGAGATCGATCGATTAATTGTAAAAAAAAAAAAGAAAAATCCAAGGAAAAATCAGAACCGAAAGACCAGATCATTTGAAAAAAAAATTCAGGATATAATTTACTCATCTACGATTAGGATCGAGATGAATGAATTGCTTGCAAAAGATCCAAATCAAAATTTGATCATGTAAATCAGGATCAACTGAACGTAAAATATCTAAAGTAAAATTTAATCATACAAATAAGGATCAAAATATTAATCAAATGTTTTTTAAACGATCCAAAGTAAAGATGTATCATATAAATCAAAATCAAGAAATTGATCAATGATTGCAAAAGATCCAAATCAAAATTTGATCATGTAAATCAGGATCGACTGAACATAAAATATCTAAAGTAAAATTTAATCATACAAATCAGGATCAAAATATTAATCAAATGTTTTTAAACGATCCAAAGTAAAGATGTATCATATAAATCAAAATCAAGAAATTGATCAATTGGTGATAAAAAATCTAAAGCAAAATTTAATCATATAAATCAGATCGAAATATCGATTGCATGATTTTTAAAAGACTCAAATAAAATTTAATCATACAAATCAGGATCAAGTTATGGATCAATTGATGGTACAAGAACTAAAATAGAATTTAATCATATAAATCGTAATCGAAATGTCGATCGAATGTTTTTAAAACAATCCAAAGAAAGGTTGCATCATATATACTATATCAGAATCGAGATACGGATCAACTGGTGATAAAATATCTAAAGCAAAATTTAATTATATAAATCAGGATCAAAATATCGATTATTTCATTTTCAAAAGATTCAAAATAAAACTGTATTATATAAATCAGGTTCAGCTTATCAATAAAATATCTAAAATAAAATTTAAATCATATAAATCAGGACCAAGCTATAGATCAAGTGATAGTAGAAGAGCCAAGATAAAATTTAATCATATCGATCATGATCAAAATATTGATCGAATGTTTTTAAAAAGATCCAAAGCAAACTTGCATCATACATATCAGAATTAAGATATTGATCAATTGATGATAAAAGATTTAAAGCAAAATTTAATTATATAAATCAGGATCAAAATATCGATTACACGATTTTTAAAAGATCCAAAATAAAATTTAATCATATAAATCAGTAGCAAGATACGAATCAAACGATTTGGAAGGTCTCAAAAAAAAAAAAAAAAAAAAAAAAAAAAAAAAAAAAAAAAAAAAAAAAAAAAAAAAAAAAAAAAAAAAAAAACAAAAATTTAATCATACAAATCAGGTTCAACGTATTAATAAACGATCCAAAATAAAATTTAATCACTTCAATCAGGATCGAGATATCGATCGACTGATTTTAGAAGAATGTTTTAACATAAAACAGTATTTGTTTTACGAACTTATCTGATTATAAAAGATCTAAATCAAAAAATTTTTAAGAATTTAATTAATAAATTATGAGAGATCTTAAGTAAGATTTTCGATTCAAGTGCGAAACGTTTTGCTGACGATAATGAGATTAAAATAAACTGGAAAAATAATTGGTTTTTTTTCTTGAAATAATCTCATTAAAAATCTAAAATAAGCAAACAAAGATGTGAATTTGTGATTGGATTACTAAATTATTGAAAATTTCAAAAGAAACAATCAAAACTATCTTTAATCATTAAAAAAACATCCAAACAATTTATAAAATTCTTACTAGATCAAGAATAAACTTACTCAAAATATTTTATGCCCGTTTAAAAAGCCGAAAACATGCAATAAAATAATTTATACGAAACAGTAAGCGTCAAGCAAGAATCGCTCCTTGAGCTAATATGGAAAACTAAAGAAATAAATACTTTATGACAGCTATAAAATATTTCAAAATTAATTAGAAACGGTCAAAACTTTAGAGTAAAGAAGTTCTTTCAAGAAAACGATGTCAGGGTCGATAAGAAGTGCCGACTTCCTGCTCTTTTAATTCAGACAAAACCTTGGAAACAAAAAAATGAGAATGTGTCTCACTTGTATATTATCCAAATAATACTTTACTAATAAAGACTTTGATAGTTTTATTTTTTTTTCCTGCTTTCTATCCTATTTTAAGGGTATTATCTAATAACTAATATCCTTATTTTACTCTAGTATCATGTCCGAGTTATTAAAATCAGTAATTAATCTTTATTATAATTACTGAACACAATGGAGAAGAGTCAAGGACAATAACGGTGGTAGTAACGGAAAAAAAACTTGAATAAATCTGCAAACAAAAGGCAAAAATTTGTAATAAAAAAACGGTGAATGATATACAGTTTAGAATTTAATTAGCGAAAAAATTATATCATTCTTTAAATAATTACGGTATAAGAGCTTGTATAACTGAAGGTTATAAAGTTAGGAGGGGGGAAAAAGAAACAAATTGCATTCCTGCCTTTCAGCTTTATTTTTGTGCCAGATATTTATTCTTATACTTTTAATTCTTAAAGAAACAAACCAAGTTGTTCAGTTTTATTTTTGTGCCAGATATTTATTCTTATACTTTTAATTCTTAAAGAAACAAACCAAGTGGGCGGACAGTTGATTAAGAACAGAGGTTGATAAAACATGCCTTAAGAGCTTTAAGGATGGACAGAAGCTGAAAGAAACAAAACCTGTCAACATTAGTAGTGACATTCCTTGCTTAATATACGATAACGGTTCGAGTTTTAACAATAAAATTTACGTGTTATTGGGGAGAAAAAAGCATTGAAAGTAAATCGTGTATAAAGAGTGGTAACAAAAATTAAAAGTTGCACTTACTCGGGATCGAGCACCATTTTGCTGCACGCGAACACAGGTTACACTAATGGTATCTTCGCAAAATACATCCACAGTGTTGGAACTGGCGACATTTAAAGGAGACGGTTGTTCCATTACGTAACAACACTCTAGTTGCAACTGAGTGTGATTTTGACACTGAATCTCACCCATCTCTACAGCTGACTGCACTCTCTCTACACCCATGTTGCAAACGTTCATCACGTGATGACGACAAGAGTCTAACATTTCGGAGCGGGTTATGTTTTCTACCGATTTTTCTACAAAGTCACAAAGAGTTTCCGTGTTTACGTTAACTTGTCCTTGATTGTTTCTGTCATCAATCCACTGGGAAATTTGTACTTTTGACAAGTCGCTTTCCTGTTTTTCCACATTTCCGAGCAACGACTCCTTCCCCTTAACGTGTGTTGTGGATAAACGAATCGCATCTGTATCACTTTCTGCATCCATCTAGACACCACCAAAAAAGAGAAAAAAACAAGAATTATGAGCACATAACGCAATATTATATACAGTATATCAGATGAGGAAGTATAAAAAATAATACCGCTCTTCCATTATTGTTTGGCATTCGTTTAACCATAAAGAGCGTAAATTAAAACATCCGTAAAATCCAAGCAGGTATAAATCAACATTAAAAATGTATATTTTTGCATTATTCTGCACTTTTTTCCCTCGATCGTAACTAGTTAAAAGTGTAACTTTGCACTTTGTCGTGTTGTTTTACTTATTAACGGTAATAAAATGCAAATTTGAAACATTAATAAAGTCGTTTAATGTTAATTAAAACGTGAAAAATGGTTACATTCTTTTTTTGAATTATGCAACTTTTCGTAATTAAAGTAACAAATCGGAACATATTTTTCTTAACAATTAATTATAATCATCTCCTGAGCACGTTTATCGAGTTTTTCTTCTAAATTTAAGCAGCCTCAAGCAGTTTTTTACAGAAAAAAAATCGTAATTAAGGTATTTGCACACGTTTATTTTGCATTATCTTGATCAGAACTTTGTATCGTTGGTTAAAATAAACATACACGTTATTGCGTAACATAATTAATAAACGAAAATTACGATGTTACTCGAGCACCGAAAGGGCGAACGACTGCATTAAATGGGGGCAATCTCGAGTTAAAAATGGATAGGAGAAAGTCAATTTGTCATCTGTTAAGTGACAGTGGACAAGAAGTGGGCTCCGTTCAGCCGGCCTGTCACATTGCCCATTCACAAAACAAAAATGGAGAAACTTCTAAAAATAGATCATACTTAGCTCATCTACTTCCTTGATTACCGATCATGACCCAGATTCTCTAAAACTGTCATCACTCAATAATCCATTAATAAGTTTAAAAAAAAGAATTTAATGCTTTGTGTACACAGATTTCTGCCCTTTTCCGAGAAGTTCAAAGAGGAAAAATGACGTTATTTTTAAACTCTATACCCCAAATATACCAGGATTATGCTTCACTCCATTAAAGTTGAATGCCTTTAATTAATTTAATGACATTTTATGTTATTTTTATACGTCTGGAGCAATTTTTGAAACCCTCTGGGGTATAAATTTTCTTCGATCACTAGAATTTCGCTTTTGAATAATTATATATATTTAAAAATTCGAAATTTTTGACACGATTCAGTTATTTAATCATAAGTGAAAGCGCTGTGGGAATATCTTTTAGAGTTTTTGTCGTGATGGAGTGACACGAAAGAGAATAATTCTTACAATTAAATTTTCAGAAGTTAATTATACATATATATATATATATGTTGCAATTTTGGAAATGTTTGAAGTACGACGGTATTATTAATTTTACTAAAAATATCCAAGTTTGAAATTCTTTGACTTAAAAAAAATCGACAGAATAATGAGAGCACATCGTACAGACAAAATTTCTACATGACAGATGTTAAAACCGTGTATTTAATGTCTAAAATCTCGAAACTGCAATATTTTGTAAGCGTGCTGTTCCAATCAATCGAACGTCCGCCATTATAAAAATGGCGGACGTTATAACTTCTGAATTATTATATTTATATACCTTAAAAATTATTTAATTTAAATTTTATGAAATTTACTATCAAATAACTGAAGGCAACTTGGATGCACATAATTAGTATTTTATCTCGACTGTATCAAATATGGCGGACAATCGAACATCGGAGAGGTTTCTTCCTAATAACTTTTAAATTATTTGATTGAATTTCATGTAATTCGGTAAGGATATAATGTCATTAAAGTAGATTTTGAAATAAGATTAATCAATCATATAGCATCATATTTTTAAAAATGGCGGACGTTCAAAACGTTCGGAAAATAGGCGGCTGGATTTTAGGGCTGTTTTAAGCTATACCTGAGCGATAAGCTAAATTTAGGGGGCATTCTTTAGAATTATTATAAGGGATATAAAGCAAAAATACTTTTAAAAATCGTACTAATTCTGTCGTTATGCCATTACACTCTATGCAGGAGTTTTCTGCTTCTCACGATATGTGGTAATGAAAATAGGCCTTCAGAATCGCGGACTCTCGGCATTTGCTATTTTACCTATAGCAAAAGCTAGTTTGCCTGTTTTTTCTTCCAGAATCGCTTGTTTTTCTTGCTAAACATTTAAATTTTTAATCCGTTTATAAAAGGCCTTAATAAGAATCAATAATGTTCTCTAAGTTTTTCTCTTTAATTTGGAGGCATAGTTGAAGAATTACAAGACGTAATCAGTTATCATCTGTTATTATTGATATCACTCAAATTATGGTCTAACAAAGTCATTTAGAACCATTCAACTCTGCAATAAAGGTATCGTTAACCATTATAAAGAAGCAAATTGAGGAAATTCTTTTTTTATTGCTTCTTAAATTACGGTTTCTGTTTAGTATATCTTTTGTGTGTCCTCCATCTTTAAGAGGTTATTCGAATCGAAAGTCGAGAACTAAAGATACTTTCTTTTTGTCTTTACAAACAGGAAGTATTGAAAAATTCAATAGATCTCTACACGTACGAAGTGTATCGAGTTACACACATCCGCCATATTTAAAATTTTAAAACGAAATCATTCATGGTTTAGCTTTTCCGTTCTCGATTTTACTTTAATGTAGCGCTCGATCTATATTTTTAACCATTAAAAAATCATAAATTGATTAAAAAACCAAATTAATTCTTAAAATATTTAAGTAATTACACTTTAAATAGCATCGTTAATATGCTTACTTACTTTATAAGCCTATTAAAATGATTTAATCAAACGTAAAATTAAAAATAAATAAATAAATTTAATGCAGTGTTCTAATAATGTATATTACAATCTCCGAGATTCAGTTTCCAACACTTCAGAGGGTTTGTTGTAGTGCACTAATCAAATTTGATACCATAAAAATAATAATAATAACTACATTAAAGTGAATTTTATAATAAAAAGAAATGACAGTAACTCAATTAAATTTTTCTTATTTTTTATTTTTAAATCTCTAGGAAGAAGATAAATCATCATCAAAGTCAAAATTAACGAGTAAACATAATTTTGTAGATATTAATAAAATTAATGTGTAATATTTTATTAATAAATTAACATGTACAATAAATAAGTTAAGGAGAATTAAAAAAAGAAAAAAAAAGATGGCGATTTGATCTGGTTCTTAAAGGAGAGATTAATGAAGGAAGCCATTCTCTTTATTCAATATATATACATACCGCAGAGCAAGAGTAGATACTCTTTCAGCAGAGGAGTCATTTAGCCCAGGGGTGGTCTATAAATTATTAAGTTAATTAATTGTTCCAGATGACTTTAAGTAGATAGAAAGATTATAAATTATTATTTACTTGGATGGCTAAATTGTATTCGGAATTGAATTTGTGATGATGTAATTTGCTGCTCAGAGAGATTGAAAGATTATAAGATCTTAAAAATAGAATTGATACATTTGTTTAATGTTAAGTTCAACGTGTTTCTAAAGTAGAAAATGAATTATTGTTTATTAAAGGTCGGAGAGAAAAGTCATTAATCTTTAAATAGAGAAAAATGCCATTAATTTTAATATATGAAGGGAATACTGTACCGATCGATAAAAATGGCAAAAATATTACGGGAAGATAAAGATATATAGAGAGAGAAATGAGATTTATATAAGTAAAATTGAGAAAAGCACAAACATAGCAAATAACATGATCAATATAGTACATAGAAAGATGTGACCCAAATGGAAAAACTATCGAGGCAAGAATTCGACAAAATTCCCTAGAAGTATTTTATTTGTACTGTCTCCACTAAGAAAAACAGTGGAAGATATTTAATACATGTGAAAAATTTCGTTCAAATTATTTTAAAATTTAGTAAGATAACTCAATTTGAAGCATTCACTCAGCCACCATTTTGAAACAAAATGGCGGATAGTATAAATTAATGCAGAATATGTTCAATTTGCTTATGTAACCGATCCTGAAAGGTTAATTTTATTGAAAAAAATACAAAATTTTTGTTCAAATTTATTTAAAAATATAAAAAGTATTCTTTTTGATAATATTAGACCAAGAAGAAAACACTTCTCGATCAATGAATAATTTAATAATAAAATATAAATTTTTAATGGAAATCTTTTATATTTCATTAAATGCAAAGATATAAATTACAATTAAAAGATTTTTATTAAAACGAATATATCTTTGGTAAGGAACAATAACTAAAGATAGACAAGTCTCTAAAGAGATGAGATGTAAATAAAGATTACCACACAACTCACGACTTTCATTGATTTCCTATGTGATTTGTAAAAGGATTCACGTATCCGTATCCTAAAATCAAATTTGTAAAACCGAAATTTGGTCCGGTTGAAGGACAAACAAGTTTTACAAATTCTTACAACAATCAATTTTTTTTTTTCCTCCTCTTCCTCCTCCAAACCGGCAAATATTCTAGACTGTAAAAATTTAATTTCAGTCTGTTACTTACGATCGCATTACCACAAAATAAATCATATTTAGCTAAACTTAAAAATTATATAAAGAAAGCAACTGCTACCATAAGCATCTTTAAAGATATTGCTCAATCGTTGTTTATTATAAAGCAATTTCGCAAAATGGATATGCATGGAATGACAAGATCTAGAAGAGGGGAAAAAATCAGATGATGGAAGAGGTAAACAATTTTTTTCTGGGTTAAAAAAACATAATTTTTTGATATATTAAACAGCATTTTAATTTTAACTGATTTTTTTTCCTTCATTCTTACAACAGGAGCCAGAGAAAAAATTAAACAATGCTATCTCTACATCTAAATTAATACAACATAAAAATTTAATTAAGCAAGAGCAAATATTAAAAAAATATATATATATTTTACTTCTTGGCATTTCCTTAGATAAATATTTATTCAGGTAATAAAATTTATTTATTCAAATATAAATAATTTATGAATGTTTTCTGAAGATTTTGTGTGATATGTTTAAAGAGCCATTAAAAATTTTTTTAATATTTATTTTATACAGTTAGATTAATGAAAAATGAATAATAAATAACAAAAATCACTTATATTTTTGTTTATAAAATTATAATCCATAAAATATTTGCATAAATAAAAAAATATATATATCCTGAAATAAAATAATCCTTGTGATAAACTAACATTATGCAAAAATCTCTTGACAGAATTTCCTTTGATATCTCTGTGAGTGAATTTCAACACTTAGATATGAAACTTTATGGAAAAAAGTGAATTGACAGACTGTTTTATGTGAAAATAGATATTTTTCTTAACATTATATAGCAGTGCTCCTTCTAGAATAATATTTTCTTTAGTGAAAAAACTTTTTTTTATAGCCTCAAGAGATTTTAAAACACACAAAGAAGTTTCCAATTCAAAAGTGGAAAATAAAAAAACTGAATAATTTTTTTCCTTTTAAAGAAGTGATATTTTAAATTATATTTTTCTATCACTTTAAAATAAAATTGATAATCTTTGGTTTTCTGGTTGATTAAGTTAAATGATTCTCTCAGGATTTAATGCTTGCTTCAGTTTGTCATTCTAATTAATCTTGATTCATTAAATTAGTGTATAAGGTGCAAACACTTAAATGCCAATTTTGCAAAGTAAAGTTAATCAACTACAGCATAACAATAAATACTATTTATCCAAATATTTTAAGAAATTTTAATACAATAACTGGAAATACATTGAACTATTTTGTAATTATGCAAATGCAAATTTACATTTCAATACACATTTACAAGATCATACTGAAGTGATTTTTAATGTTTGTATAGCTTATAACTAAACAAAAGGTTGCTTCTTTGACACTCAAGTAACAAATGATGCATTATAAAGTTTAATTTTCTTCTTAAAATCTGTTTGTTTTCAGCTTTAGCAATAGCAATGAAAACTTTTCTCTGATTTTAATGCATTTTAATCCTTTTTTTTCAATTTAAAAGCAAAAAAATAATGTTTACTTGAAATAAAGAAAGCCAAACACATGTGGGATTTATACTCTTTCAGCTCATTAACTTTAATAAAAAGATACAACAGCATGTAAAAGTCAGTTAACATGTATCCTGCAAGTTAGGAAAAAATATTTTGTGGAAATTTCTGTGCAAAAAGTCACTTTTTGTGATTAATAATGAAAAAAAAACAAAATTTCTGAAGTAATAAAAAATATTTCTGTGGTTTTCTCTTGCTTTCTTCCTGGTATAACTTATATTATTGACTTTCAAGAAACATTAGCTGTGATATTTTATTACTACACAAATCATAATAAATCTCAATTAATCCAGCTCTTATATACATATATAACTTCCTCATTTCTTATTCTATGCTTTCATAAACTATAAAGAATATTAAAGGTGATACAGAGTATCTAAATCATTAAATGCAAGCATCAAGTTTCATAAACATCCATTTACTGCAAAAAAATATCTGATGAACACAATACATTAAGAAATTAAAATGTTGACTGTAACTCATTTTAATATTATATTTTTTGCATTTTTTAATGTAGCAAAAAATTCATTTAGTTTTCTATTTTACAAAATAACTAATCACTGAAGTTAGCATTGGATCAGTTCAGTCTTTGTAGTGAATTAAAAAATTTGTGAACTCAAAGCTGAGATTTCTAACTTGATACAAGTTAATTATTATTATTAAATGTATTTTTAATTAAAATTTAATAATTTTATAAAAGTCTGCAATAGTTTTTCTGTCTAAAAGACAACTTGAATATAAAATTTTTATAAAGTAAAAACTGGTTATGTTGCATCATATGTTGTAAAAGTATACTCTAAACTAAATTTGGAAGCTGACCAAACTTTTAAATAATTCTAAACAGATTAACAATATATTTTATCGATATTATATGTATAAAAATATTCCTAAAAATATCAAAAATTTTATACTTATGATTTTCTTTCCCGTTAAAGAGAAGGAAGAAGAAGAAATTGAAGAAAAAAATAGTATTACCATATTAATATTTATACCTTGACGTATTAATAGAGGAGAAGAAAGCCTATTATCCGGTTAATCCAGTATGAATACAACACAGAAGCATTTATAAAGGTAACAACGCATCTATCTGGAGATATGCTGTTCGACTGTTACCAAGGCAACTCGAGATGCGGATGAGGATGAAAGAGTTTGCGCAAAACAACCTTTAACCAAACTGAGAAAATTGGACTAGAGATCGAAATTTCCGTTTCGGGATGCCAAAATTTTTCGAACGTTTCTTCGAATTCAATTATGCCTATCGTTGCAAACAGTTTATTTTTTGTTAAATAAAGTCATCAACTTCGAATGTTTATGATTTTTATTTATTATAGTCGTTGCTTGTTTGTCATTAATCAATTTTTACTGGTGAATTACCTGCAGATGTTTTCTTTGATACCTGACTAATCATTAACTTTTGCCTTAAGTAGACTTTATAAGGATATTCTCGGTTATTTTGTCAAAATGCCAACTTTGGAAAGAACTTCATGACTCAATTAATCTTCCAAATATCATACCAACTTTTAAAAAGTTTGTCGACTAAATGCAAAAAAATAGAAGTAATAGGTTACATACAACACGAAGTATCTCATTTTTCCAAGATTTTTAAGACGTTTTTAGTTATTCAAGAGTTCCTAATAGCTTATGATAACGACCGGACATTCACCTTCATTTTTTTTAAATTCCTCACATAAACAGTTATAACTTTATTATTTTTATGGCACTGAAATGATTTTGGGTTAAAATTTATTTAAAAATAATTAAAATTTTAAAAATCGATTGTTTTATTTAATAAATAGTAGCGAAAAGATTTGGAACGGTGCAGAGAAGACGGTTTTACAGGAGTTAAACCAATTTTTTTTTTTGCAAAAATTACGCAAATTTACAACCAAATTTCTTAAATTTTAGTTGAAATTCCAACGTGATGTATAAATATAAGTATCGATTTTCCAAATTTTGGTTTATAATCATTAAAAGTGAAATAAAAATCCGAATTTTTATTAAATAGAACTTGAAGAATGCACGTAATTAACTGGTTAGTAATAAAATTAAGCTGGATTCATGCGAAAATCTTAAAAGCTGAGCACATGTTTCTTAACGAGATGTCTTTAACACGGAAATGCGAAATTACTATCAGCTAAATGGAATGTTCCGAGTAGCGTGGGACATGTGAACCGTCAACCCAGCCCCTTTAGAGATAAAAAGAGGGTGATTGACCCAAAGTTGAAAGGTCGAGTAGATCGGGGAGCGGCTGAGAGGAGAATATAGCCCGAAGCTAAATAACACATTCAACAACGCCTGCTGAGAATCACGTTGTATCTCCTCCCTCTTTGCAAACTAGTGAAGCAGAGAATTCACTCTGATTTTGGAAAAATTAAATCATTTCCTATATATATATATAAATCTATTAGATAATGATAGAAATTTTAAAGCATTAATAGCATCCTAATAAGCCAATGAAATGTGTCAGCATCTCACACACTATAATATAGAAAGAACTTGTCTAACGTGTTTCAGTTTTTAATACAACCATATACTAGTTTTTATTTTTTAACTAGAATGATTCTAATCTGAGAGCCAGTGGGTCTATTTTTTCTACACTCAACAAACTAACCATTCATTAACAAACATGACTCTTGGGAATAGAGAAATTTCTCATCCCATTACTGTGCTTGTAGATAAAATTTCCAATTTATCCAATTAGTCGATTATTGAAAAGTTTTCTTGCATTAATAATTAATAAAGTGACATTCAATAACAAGTAGAAAAATTTATACAGTTATCTTTATTGCTAATAGCTTTTAAGAAATTTTTTTTTATATCCTCAAGCACTTCAAAAATGCTAACTGATTAAGATCTTTCTCATGCTAAACTTAGCAGTAACATCTTTATATTTTAAAGATATAAAACAGTTCAGTGATCTATTTTTTTAAAGCACATCTCATAACAAATGTTAAGTAAATAATGCTAGTGTGAAATGTTCTATTTTGGCAAAGAATAAACATGTATTTTGATACATGTCCAGTATTTGTGTTAATAATATCTTTATGATGTTGCATCACATAATTCCCACTAGTTAAATGTTATCTGTAATGAGATAATTTAAGGCTACTTGTACTCCATGGGATTATTTGGTGAAGCGAGTTAATGATGATGATTTAGATGATCTTGCTTGCCACATAATCTTTCCCATCTTTGCTTAATTCCTGTGTAAAATGGTCATTTATTTATTATTTTATAAATATTAGATCTTTATAGATCTAAAAAGAAAATCCTAATGTGCACATATCCATTTATAATAATTATTTGCTTTTAAAAAGACAAAAATAGAAATTAGAGAAGAGAAAATTTATTTTTGGAATGTTTATTTAAAGCATCGGAACTTCTTCTAACAAGATATTTTCTGAATGAATTTTAGAAATTCAGGATGGAATTCTGTTAAGGTTTTTTTTCCTATGTTATTAAATTTTCAACTCCTCTCTCTCTGTTTTTTTTTTTTTTTTTTTAATTTTTTTTTTTTTTTTTTTTTTTTTTTTTTTTTTTTTTTTTTTTTTTTTTTTTGTGATGTAAACATGGTTAAACAATTTTTGAGAAAATTTAAAAACAGAAAAACTATAATAAAAATGCAAATATTTAATTTGAAAATTGATGATTTTAAAAATATAGAATAAAAAAATTACAAGAAAGCATTGTAAACTGTCCTTCCTCACATTATATTATTGGGCTCCACTATTATTATCCTGTAAAGTTGACAAGAACTTGATTCACTACATCAATGAAGGTGTAGCAAGCATATAATAGCAAGAACAACCCACTTTACAAACCATCAATTTGTTGTGCAGTGTTTGCCCTACATCATGTTGACTTCAGATGGCCCTTAGAGATTCCTAGTAAACTCTCAAAAATCAACTTGATTCATTCTGGTTGCGAGTACCATTCATCCATTTTCAGAATCACATCATTAGATGGATATGATAATTATTAATCTAACTTAAAACACATATATGGAACATGTGTTAAAAATAAACTCGAGATCCTAACCTTGATCTTTGACCTACACTTTCAGGAGGTCAGTCAGGTGAATTGATTACCCAAGTTGTAATAAATGACTTACGTTGATTTATAATAAATTGGATAGGTTCACAACTAGGAAAGTTAGTTCCAGACTTAAAAAATAATAATAATATTATTAATGGATGAGGTAGGAAAATTGGAGAGATCTGTCAGTGATTTAGAAAGCTTGTAAACAGCCATGTAAAGCACAAGAATCAGAATCTTTTGAAAACGGTTTAGAAAGCAGCTTTATAAATTTTAGAAGTTCACATCAAAGTTATGTTGAATAATTTAAAAACTTGTGAATTTTTTATGACTTAATTATATTTATATCCTTAATCTCCATTTGTTTCCATAAATAAAATAATTAAGAAGATTAATTTATCTAAATTTAAAACTTAATCTATAGGAAGTAATTGTTTAAATTGATTGAATAAATTCAGATTAAAGTCTTTCTGATTAAAAAAAAAATTAAAATATATTAAGAAAAGCAAAAAAATTACTGTCATCAGTTAAATCCCAAATGGATAGATATCAAATTTAAGCTGATTCTTTTTTTAAGAAGTAAAAATATCAACTAATTCCCTTCTCAGAAAAGACTTTTACTATGAAAGTGTAGAAAATTATATAATCTATTTAAAAATATGAGAGAAAAGGAGATTAAAGGGGATTCTTAATCTCTTTTTAAAAATTTTAGCAACTAAGCTTTTAATCCATTAAAATAAAGTGGATGAATGTATGCAGGAAAAAACAAATTCCTTTTAAAGTTTAAGTTGAATGAACTCTATTATTGTATTCATTTTTCACTGTTCAATAAAATCAATAACAATAACCATACCTGATCATCACTAAATTTCCATAATTTCTTTAATATCAAAGCCAAAACAAACCAAACCATATTGATCACTAGATAAATCACATGTGGCTGATTCACATGTCCTGAATTGTGTATGATCACTAGTTTGCAGGAGAGAAACAATTTACTATGTTTAGAAACTGGTAGGAGAGCATGCGCTGCATTTTTTAAAATAGATGCTGCAGTTGATATAATCTTTTTCTTTATTTCCCAGCAATTCTTGGTGTCAAAAAAATGTGTTGGTGTTTGTTTAACAGGAACTGTCATGACAAAACTAGCAGAAAAAATTATTTTTTTTAATGATAGGAATATTAAACAATGAAATCAAAGATAAATTTTTCATACAAACTGGTAATGTTATTGAAAATATGTTGGCAGATTATAATTAAGAGAAAAGCTGATTATTAAAAAATATTAAGTAAACCAGTTTCTTTTAATTTTTATACTTTTATAGTCATGTTCCCACAATACAAAATTGTGTTGACATGTATGAAAAATGATCAGATCTTATCTGCATCCATCAGAATACTAATTAATGTGCTTCCCTTTTCATAATGGAATAACCACCTTTTCAACTTACAAAATAGCAAAAATGATAATTTTATGCTTATTAATGATAACACCTGGCTAAAATACAGGAGATTAGACATTTGAATATTTATCCAAAATATTTTTTTTTTCTTTCTTTTAAAACTTGTAGCAGTTGTCCTGCCCAAGGCATGAATAGGTGTAAACAAGAATGTCTTCTGTCTGTTGTAAACATATATTTTACAATTTTAAATTGAGATATAAATTGATATGTAGGAGGACAAAATAATTTTGCTTTAATGTTTAAAAATATAGTTGTTTGTTTGTTTATAAGTAAGGTTTTTTTTATGTTTGCATGTCATAATATACCTGTAACAAGTGCAATTCAGGAATACATTTTGTACTGTTTAACAGTGTAATTACATGTTAATTAATTTAATAATCCAAAAATCTGATTTGAAGTTCCTGGATTACAGGTTGTTTAATGTAATGCATTAGAAATAAAACTATATACTAAAAAAAATTAATTTTAAAACCTTCCTTATATATATACTGTATATAAAAGCTACAAAGCTTTCTTCTATTTAGTTTATTCTCTTTTTATTTTTTTAATGTATTCTATCAATCTATTCATAGAAAGAAAACATAAAAATCAGAAAAAACAATTCTACAAAAGCACAAAAAAGTTTTTTTTTGTTTTTAAAAAATAAAAATATTAAAAAATTATTTTTAAACATATTGAAAAGTAAAGCAAAACAAAACCTACTTTTCAGAATAAAAACAGGAAGACTGAACTTTTAAAAACA
This sequence comes from Olivierus martensii, assembly GCA_000484575.1. Classification (NCBI taxonomy): domain Eukaryota; kingdom Metazoa; phylum Arthropoda; class Arachnida; order Scorpiones; family Buthidae; genus Olivierus; species Olivierus martensii. The sequence continues at coordinate 125,966 of AYEL01073565.1, forward strand.
GGATGTTTTAACAGAATAAATTTAAGAATGTCTGCTTTTTTTGAATGGAGAAAAATGGGCTGTTGTAACTGTAGGTAATGAGATAAAAAGTGACGTTTGGTTTACACGCAACTGACCCACCTTTTAATTTCTAGAAAAGGCGCTCCTCCGATAGCACAGTGTGTCTCTATACAAGTCCAGATCTGGATATGAGCCAATTGACTAAACTTTGTACAGTTTATGGACTCGATTGTGACTCATCTATTTGTAGGTTAATTATTGCTGATGATGTAATTCGAATGTTTAAGTCTGCTAGGTAAGCGAAGGTGTGTATAAATATTAAAGGCGTGTTGTGTTATGCCACCAAAGTTATAATTTAATTCAATATTTAACCTCTAGGTTACAAGTAATTAAGAATTTTCTCTCTCCATAAAGGGTAGTCTTTCATAGTCAAAACGAAAAAAAAATGGAAGTTAATGTGAAAAATCGAAAATTACAGTAATTTTTTTTGTTTCTGTCTATTGTAGATCAACAGCTGAAGGTTGTCTCCACCCAGGGGAACAAATTCCCCTTTATTCTAACTTTTAAGAAGAAAAAAAAAAAAAGATTCAATCCATCACTTCCATGTGGCAGACCCTCAACTTATGAGTCCTTAACCTCATCTTGCAGCCAAATATAGAAAAGCAGTTTCTTGGAAGTGGTCCTGTTCGATTTGCCTTCTATCCCAAAAATGACATTCGTAATTAGTTTAGAATGATGACATACTAATAATAACGACCTCGTAAAGACGTTTAAATAATCAGTTCATAAAAATAAAAAACGATTTTTTTTCCAATGCGACACACCGATTGTCTCGTTCAAAATTCAAATCGACAATTAACGGGAATGAGTCATATATTTAATTTTTAATCGCCGCTAGATGGCGACGTTTTTTAAAATATTGAATACAATAAATTTTTAAAAATAATTCAAAAGGCACACCGATTGGCTCGTTCAAAATTCAAATCGACAATTGACGGGAATGAGTCATATATTTAATTTTTAATCGCCACTAGATGGCGACGTTTTTTAAAATATTGAATACAATAAATTTTTAAAAATAATTCAAAATATTAATAAAAATTATTAAATTTTTTTTCGGAAATTTAATTAAATTTTCTTAAATTATTATTATTTCTAATATTTAAAAATAACCTAATTTCACTCGTGTAGGCATATTTATAAATCAGTAATTCTGCATTTAAAAATATTCTATAAGGGTATTAACAAAATGCATTGCTTTAAAAAAAGGATTTTTATTAATTTGCAAGCAATTTAGACCGGTATTTTTGAGTAAATGGTTTGCACATTATATGCTATTTACTAAAATATGTCCACATTGCTAAATTCTATAAAAACCATTAAGTAAAATTACCGAAACATAATTTTATACCCTTAACAAGTTTATTAATGAAAGGATAATGTTAATATTATCAAAACGTATTTTACCTGATCAGTTTAGCATTAAAAAAGTTCAAATCAAAGTCAGAAAGTTGTTTTCTCCACAGAACAACCAGGTAGGTACAGGTAGTCGTCATTACAGGCACTCTAATTAAAAATCCTATTTTAAAACCTTAATTATACAATCCAAATAGAAATTGTGCCATTTATTTTTTGCGACACTGCATCAAAACTAATTTAATTAATATTTAATTCATTAAATCATTAAAAAAAATTCGCCAGAAGATGAATTATTTAGTTTGAGATTCTAAATATGCAATGAATTTTCTTGCGACACTGCATCAAAACTAATTTAATTAATATTTAATGCATTAAATCATTAAAAAAAAATTCGCCAGAAGATGAATTATTTAGTTTGAGATTCTAAATA
>AYEL01073567.1:0-15092 GCA_000484575.1 Olivierus martensii
AATATAGAAAATTTAGTAATATAGGAAACTTATGAATATAATTGTTTCTTATGTTATAATTAAATGTAAATTATTTTTCTTGAAAAATAATATAATTTATAGTTTTGCAGCATTTATTTAAATGTTGAATATTTAACTTCTATATGTGTGATTATCAAATATAATTTTCATATTTTAGAATGCAGAAATTTTTGTGTTCCATTTGATTTATATAAATTTGTTCAAAAATGTGATTTGAAAATGGCTTTCTCAAGCCATAAATATTATTGTAAAAAAATTTCTAGAATAAATTTCCTATTAAAAAAATGCTTGGTTTCTTTCTAATATTCCTTTTTTATAGTAAGTGTTTAACTGTTATTAGGACTTAACATTATTTTTAAGTGTCTAAAATAGCATCCATTTAAATTCTTTTTCAAAATCTCTTAAATCCAGTTTTCCTAAAATATGGATTGCCACTTTTATCACTTAGTCACAGAAAGTACTTATTGTACACAAAATAACAAAGCAATATACTTGATCTAGTTAAATGATGTTAAATTCTTTATCATCTCTCTTCAAAGGTTTCTTAATTTTCTGATTATTGATAACATATTGATATTTGTCTCCAGTTTACTATGAATTTATTTTATTTGATTTATTATTTTATTAAAAATTCTTGAAGTAATTTCATTGCTGAATAGGAAGCAATTTAATAGTCAGAAATTTAACTATCACTCATTTTGATTGTTTCTTATTGCCCACATTTTTGAAAGACTGTGTAAAACTGATATGACAGATTTATTTACCAATAAAATAGCTTTATTTTTGTATGTCTCTGTGATTGAACATCTTGAATAACAAATCTACCATTTAGAAAAAAGGTTTTATCTCTCTATCTTATCTACATAATTTCATGAAAGATTTATATTATCTAATGATTTTTAAATGAAGACAATATTTTTAGGGATTGATTGAATTTTAAAAAATTCATAGAATATATATACATATTTTATGAATTTTATTATTTTATATCTATATTTGAAGATTTGTGTGTTTTATGAATTTGAATATATAAATCAAATGGAACACGAAAACTTCTGCATTGAAAGCTAGTTATTTATTTTCATCTTTACATATTCCTATTATCATCATTAGATGTTATGTTACACAAGGAAACCACTGTCACATTAGAAAGGAGATTTTTCAGCTTTATTTCCTTTGTGATATAGGTATCATATATGATAACGTATTATGGTGGCATTTAGAACGAGGAAATTATTAAAAATTGCAATAAAATGAAATATTTTTGCACTGTATTGATTTATATGTTATCTTAAGTACTTTTTGTTATTAGATGCAAGTAATTTTCCTTTGAGATAGAAAATTTATAATAGTAGTAATATAGATAAAACTTATCTATAACTTATCTATAACTATTTATCTTTTTGCAAGAATATTAAACAGATGTTTACAAAGCTAAATCTAGTGATAAGACACTCATTTATCTTTTTGCAAGAATATTAAACAGATGTTTACAAAGCTAAATCTAGTGATAAGACATTCACATGTTAGAACATATAAGATGACATTTTATGACTATTTCAATTTTTTCAAATTCATCATTATCCAAGATTTGTTGATTATGGAATTTTGAAAACACATTTTATTAATGTAAACAAATGAATAAATAGACTGGATGAAAATATATTACAAAACTATACAATCTTAAGTTCTAAAAAAATTCATCTATTGAAATAATTTTATAAATTATGAATAATTAGCACTGCATTGAAAATTGCATGTTTGGAAAATGTTTGAGCAAATTTATAGTGAAATTGTATTTACTTTTTAATTTGTAAATTAATGAAGTTTACATATTTTAAAATCAAAATGTGATCATTAAGATTTTGAACAGTTATCTTATCGATAAATTATTTTTACATCTAATAAGTAATATATATATACTATATTGATTTAATAAAAAAAATTTTTTGCAATTTTTATTATAGTGGAACGAGATCCCAGCAAAAGAAGAGTCAAACCTGTAGAAAAGCATCTGCAGTTGTTGGACTTTGCTGATCTTGATGATAGTTCTGATGACAGTGATTTCAAAATTGGAGATCACGAACAAGGTTTAATATTTATTTTAATTTTTCTCTTTATTTTAATATTAAATGTTTCATTTAACTTAATTTTCATTAATTTTTCTCCAGAATCCGACAATGATGATTCTGGTGAGAGTTCTGCAGGAAATGAAGAAGCCAGTGAAGAAGAAGAAGAATCAAAACCTGCAGAAGTCATTCCAGAACCACCACCTGAAAATGTTGAAACTACTGCTAAAACGTTGAAAGTATCGGTTGGAGAGTTAATTGAGAGAGCAATGCAAAGACAAAGTCAGGCAAGACAACGGGTCTGTAAATAAATACGGGAAATGAGATATAATTGTTTATTGTTGTTTCCCATATTAATTCATTATATGGGTATCTATTTATAGATATCAGCTGATGGATCAGCTAAAAAGTTAAAAGTATTGATATGCAGTGTATGCTTGGGAGATATTAGGTATGAAAATTTTAAATTATATAATAGCTTGTAAAATTCCAAAATATTGTAAAAATAAATTTAAAATAACTGATTTATCAAATATTTATATCTATAAAGCTTTCTTATTGTCCATGGGGTAAATTATTATATTAAATTCAAAATTTTTTAACAAAAATTCATAAGTAACTTTTTTTTAATGATTGATAAAAAATAATCTGATAGGAGTTAATTTTTAAATTTTCTTGTTTCTGCTAATAACAAGAATATGTTATTTTATTATTAAGGTATTTATATTACTGACTTAATTATTATTAGTATTAGTTTGCAATTTTGATTTCATTTAATATCAGATTCTGTGGAAAGTCAGTGTTCAAAACTAATAATCACTAACCTAATGGAAATGCCACTGCAAATTCCAGATTGTAATTCAGGTTGTCTAAACTTTTAGAAATAAATTCTGAAAATAATAGTCTAACATTTAAACAGGAACATTGTTACTGGAATTTCAGTTGTTAAACAAAGTAATCTCAAAATGTTAAAATTACCAAAAAAGTTAATGCACTATAACTGTTAACTTGCTTTTGTAATTACATGTACTTCTCATTTAATGAGCGAATTCTGTTCTCATGACTTGGTTATATAATGAACTTGTTTGTAAGTGAGTAATTGTTTGTATATATTTAGAAAATATTATTACATAAATACATATGTATACCATATATACCTTATTTGTATATATAATATGCAGTAATACATAAGTATGTAGCAATTCTGCACACATTGCTAGTGACAATAACATTTCATTCTCAAGGCTATAAAGACACATTTTAATTATGCACAAAGTATTTTTCATCATCAGATTTTGGCACTTTGAGTATTGGGAATTACATGCAATAGAAGTTGTAAGTGGTGCATATAGGCAAAAACCAAATTTTCCATTAAAAGAAAGTTGTAAGGTTAAATATAACTTCGAGCAGTCATTAAACAGGTAGATCATTAAGTGAGGAGTACCTGTATTCAATTTAAGTAATAATAACATAACACCTGAATATTTTGTGAATTAATAAATTAAGACTTTAATCTCAACAAATAATAATCATCATGGGCATAATACCTATGAATTCTAAGCTGTTTCTTATTAAAACATATTCTTTATCCATAAGGCATGATATATAACTGCTATATGTAAAATTTTACAATTAAATTATACTTTTGTTTCATTTCATTCCCTGATTGAATCAATATAGTAAGATATTACCATATTGGGGTACATGGTGACAATAGGATGTTTAGATGAGAAAAATTATTAAATATTCTCTCTTCTAACACCAGAATCTAGGAATGTAACCCCTGACTTAAACATTATGCCAATGAAGATTTTATTATTTCAATTAAAATTGCAATTTTCAGGAACTTAGCCCTGACATTAACAAGAACTTACTGTGTTTTCATTCTGATTAATTTACATTGTAATTTATCCGTATGGTTTATTATTATATACTACACTGACGGAAAAAAAAATCCCAACACCAAGAAAGACTTGTGTTAGATAATGCCAAACGCACACTGTTGCCAACATAACTTTCAAAATTTCCCGTTTTTTTGAATCACCCTGTATAAAAGACTTTTCCTCTTATTTAAAAACTTAGCTTTAAAATGATTAATTTCTTGGTCTGCTAAGAAAGAACTGTAAATCTCTGCTTGGTAAACTCACTCCTTTCTATTCTGTTTTCATAAAGAATCAAAAAGTATTTTTTAAATCAAATTTAAGAGCTCGCATTATTTGAATATAGAATTATTCACACCGTTCTAACATTTCATTAACGTTTATTACACCATACATTACAGATATGATAAAAATAGTTGTTGCTAAAATAGTCAAGGAAAGTACCCCATAGGCATTACTGACAAGTGAGTATAGATATCCCTCCTATAACACGGTAGATAGGTTCCCGAAAATCGCCGTGTGGTGTGAAACCGTGTTATATCGGACCCGGAGCCAATGCAAAAAAGGGATCTGACGTTCCAAAACCAATTCAAAACAAATAACCTTCTTTAATTCCACATAACAAACTTAATTTTTATTAAGAATATTAATAACACAAAACATAAAGAAAGATATACGTAAGTCCCTAAAAAAACAATATACATAAAACAAAAGGAAAGAAAAAAGTATACAGCTATGCAACATTCATTTAATAACTATATCTTCCTTACCACCGTTTCCTTAAAACGAGTATGTTATTTTTAACAATATCAACTACACTTTCTTAACTTTTATGTATTTAAAATTTGTATGTCTTCTGTCCTCTTCACAAAATTTGTAATCTAACCCGCTATCACCCGCTAGAAAATAATCGTTCCTTAACATATATTCAAAAAAATTATGAATAAAAAAAGTCTTTCTTCTCTTTCACATTCCTCTATTGAAAAATAAAAACTTACAAGTTAGTTTTTATCCAAGGATTCAACGTTGGGAACTCAAATACTCAATTAACTCAATTTCAAATCGAAATCGAAAATAGACTGTGTATCGTCCCATCTCACAGCCAACTAGCGAAATTGCATTTATGACTAATTTTAGCCAAGTATTTCTCAATGATTGCATTTTATGTGTGTATTGTGTGTCCACAGTGTTGATTTACAAAAATTAATGAAAATGTTTTGCGTAGTAGGAGAGCAAATGTAATTTACTAAATGTATTAAGTTAAAACCGTGTGGTAGAAGTACTGTGTTATATTGAAGGTTTCCGCTTCCTACAATACGGTTTCGCTCGAAACCGTATTGTAGGAAGCCGTGTTCAACAATGTAATAAATGGTACAATCAACGGTAAAAAGAATATATAGGTTCAAAGAATTTATTGTACAAAATAATCGGTACGCAATAAGTCGGTAGACGAAACGATATCAGAAAAATAATAATATTCAAGTAAGTGCTTACATTTCAACAAATACGGAACGATTCAGAGCTTATTCTGAGTTGATCGACCGACGAAGTTTGTATTATGTGCGATTTTATGTGTTTTTTTTTGTCAACAGATGACGCCACACTCCATTCTGGTAGAATACTATGGTGGCGGGGCGAAACAAGCCCTTCCACCGGCTGCCCACCTCTGCGGCAGGACTGGGCCCGGATCTCATGATAAATATTTTCAAAGGGTGGGACCAGGAGTCCTCCAGAGCAACGGTCGCCAAACTTTTTGATCTCACGGACCAGTAAATTCATAATTTAAATCCCGCGGACCACCTAAATAGGGAAATTAGATTATGAGTCCATTAAAAATTTTTTAAAATTTTCATAAGATTCATCAGTTCAGTTACAGCCTGAGTTGTTACCTCAGAATTCTCAACAACCTAGTGGTTTTCAATTCTATTCTGGAAATTTCTAAAATTTAATTTTTTTAATGTTTTTGCTAACTATTATTCTGTCTTTTACAGAGACTGTTGAATCTTAGATCAAAATGAACTCTCAGAAAAAATTTTAAAATATAAAGGAAAATGATGATATTTATAATATCAAACTTTAAGCTTTTCTGTTTATTTTTTATAAATTTTTTTGTCTGACCAACATACGTGCTTTAAAGATAGCTTTTAATAATTCCATCAAGTCACTTATCGGATATATTTGGAGGTATCCATTTTTAGAGCCCACTACAGCCATCATCCATGGTGGGATCAACCAGAAAGTTGAAGATGTGTTCAGTGGGCTGGATTCTGACCCATCCTTAAAAACTGAAGCTGTGTAATTAGGAATTAACCTAATCACACAGTTTCAGTCCTTCAACATGGAGTAACTGATTACTGTACGATGTGATTGATCATCCAGCCAATTTGTAAATTTTTACTATTTCAGAAAAAAGTATTTCTAACCAATATGCTGTGAAAATGCAAATGTTTAGAATAACATAAGGGTAATCATAAGATCATGTTTATCGTGAGTCAAATGATTAAAAAAGTAGTAGTAGTAAAGGAGAATTTGCTTAAATTTTTTTCTATGCTAAAAGTCAATTAAAAGCAAATTTTCATGGTTTTCAAGACAATAAGATCATAGAGACTATTATTATTTTAAATAAATTGCAAATAAAAGGGTAGATATAGATTTTCTAAAGTTGAAAATTTATTTATTTATTCATCTTAAAAAAACAAGCATCAACAGCTATAGGTTATTCAAATTAAAACAAAGTTTTGATTTAAATAACCTACAGCTGTTGGTGTTTGTTAAGTTGAATATCTTGGTAAAGCAGTTAGATTTTTGAATATTATTTGTTTATTTATAAAGTGTAAGTATAAAGTATAAGTATAAAGTATTTAAGTTAACACTTAAAGTGTTAGATACCATTAATAATTAAAGTACATTGCTCCATTTTTTAAAAATGATTAGATTTTTAATTTACAACTGACTATAATCAGCATACTTTGATTGTCATCATTTGATCTTAAAAATGATTTAAAAATATTTTTCCTATTTGATAAATATAATTTCTTTGTTTTTTCTTCACTTATTCTATTCCGTTTGAATAGTGGCAGAAGATTATAATGGATAGTAATAAAATGTTTATTGTCATTATATTTAGCAAACCAGTATCATTTGATCAAAGCATTTGATGTCTATAATGATATGTTTAAGCATACTATTATTGTCCATATTAACCTTTTCTGCTCCAAAGCCTTGGTCACCAAGACAAGCGCGCACCCGTCGCCCGCTCCAACGACTTGGTCACCAAGGCAAAATTTAAAACTTAATAATTTCGTAATTTTTGAGTAAATCGAGAAAAAATGGTTAAAATCTCATTCTATCATATTTTCCATATTTCTATCGTATTATTCAAAAATTTGATTTTATGTCGATATTTTTATAAATTTTTAATTACCCCTTTAATTCGAACCCAAGTTCAATATTTTTTAATAAATTTTTAATTACCCCTTTAATTCAAACCCAATCCGAATTAATTAATATAATTGTGATCTTAATTCGAACCCAATCCAGATTAATTAATATAATTGTGATCTTTTGACCCCCAAAAATTCAAGAATTGATTGTCCGAATTTATCCGACTTGCTCTATCAAGTTCCACATATCCTTCAGATTTTATCCTTACTTTTTTTTACAGATATCTTTATAGTAAATTAAAATTTGGGAAAGTTGGCCCTTATAAATAATACGATTTTAGCGCTTTTTCACACATAAAATTCGATAAATTAATTTTATTTAAAAATTTCCGAAAAATTAGTTTTATTTAAAAATTTATAAATTTTAACTTATCAGCAATTGTAAATAATATGATTTTAGCGCTTTTTCACACACAAAATTCGATAAATTAGTTTTATTTAAATATATAATTTCTTAACTTATCAGCGAAACAAAGCGACCTATACCACACTTGACGATTTGGAAGTCGGCGTCCTAGATTCTGGCGGGAAATACTAACGGTTTTTCGAAATCAGCTGATTGTTTGTTTATATTAGTTATAAAGTCGGCGTCCTAGATTCTGGCGGGAAGTATCTAACGGTTTTTCGAAATGTTGGCATCCTAGATTCTGGCGGGAAATATCTGTTTTTCGAAATCAGCTGATTGTTTGTTTATATTAGTTATATTTTAAACATAACCCAAAAATTTAAACAATATAAAGAATTTTTATGTTATCTGCAGTTGAAACAAGTAACTAGTACACCAGGGGTTTATATTTTAAATATAACCCAAAAATTTAAACAATACAATTATTTTTGGTGTAAATTTTAAATATAACCCAAAAATTTAAACAATACAATTATTTTTGTGTTGTAAATATAACCCAAAAATTTAAACAATACAATTATTTTTGTGTTATCTATATTTTGAATATAACACAAAAATTTAAACAATACAGTAATTTTTGTGTTATCTGCAGTCGAAACAAAAGATTTGTTGACGAGGGGTGAATAATTACTGTCAAACAGCGTCCATCCAAGGTCAACTACAAAAGTAATTCTTGTGTAATCCCTAGTTGAAACAAGTAACTAGTAGACCAGCATAATTATTGTCAAACAGCATCCATCCAAGGTCAATTGTTGAGGTACACCAGGGATGCATAATTACTGTCAAACAACGTCCATCCGAGGTCAATTGTTGACCTCGGCATATGGGCTGTTCTCATTATTTGATGAAGGGAGAGCCGTGACAACTCGTCCCCTTTGTTTGAATATGCTATTATTATTATATTTTAACTATTTTTTGAAAAATTAATGACTTTTATAATAACTAAATACAGAGAAATAATTCACCATCCGCTATTTTTAAAAGGCACTGAGACAAATTTGAGTAAAAATAAATAAGGAAGAAATATTTAACATATGCCATTTTTAAAAGGCACTGAGACAAATCTTGAGTAAAAAACATAGATCACCATTTTTAAAAAACACTGAGACAAATTTTGAGTAAAAAATGTATAATACTGACTTAGAATGACTAAATACAGAGAAATAATTCACCATCTGCCATTTGAATGACGAAATACAGAGAAATAATTCACCATCTGCCATTTTTAAAAGCCTCTGAAACATAATATTGAGTAAAAAACTATAAAAACCGATAATTTATCAAAAATCAGTGCTATAAGTAAAAAAACCTGTAAAAAGCGATAATTTATCAAAAATCAGTGCTAAATCCACCATCCGCCATTTTTAAAAGGCTCAAACATAATATTGAGTAAAAAACTATAAAAACCGATAATTTATCAAAAATCAGTGCTATAAGTAAAAAAACCTGTAAAAAGCGATAATTTATCAAAAATCAGTGCTAAATCTTATCGTTTTTTATAGTTTTTATCAAAAATCAGTGCTAAATCTGGCATACAGATGGCAGGATGATAGACATTAGCAATGTTTATTAAAATAAATAAATTTTCAACAAATGTAAAGATACAGCATATTTATTAAAATAACAACATTTTCAACAAAGTCGACATTCTCATATTGATAGCTATATATACAAATTACAGCAATATTTATTAAAATAACCAAATTTTCAACAAAGCGACATTCTCATACGTACTAATTCTTCTTATAAAATAAAAATTATTTATCTCACAAAATTACAGCAATATTTATTAAAATAAAAAAATTTTCAACAAAGTCGAGTCATACGTCTAATACTTCTTATAAAATAAAAAGTATTTATCTGACATTATTTTAAGAAAGTAGAAACAAAAATGGCTAATAAACAATTATTTTAAACATTTGTATAGTGGAATAACGTATTTCATCCACGAGAGGGATAATACGATTGTTTACACAAGATATCAAATTACCGTCTGCGGGATAATGTTTCAGTCATAAATTGTCTTCGTTTATCAGAAAAATTTTTTAGAATTATGAAGTGTTTGGTATTATTAGATGTGGAATATCACCAGAAATGTAAATATATCAACATTTTTTTTATCCGATGCAGAAATTATGAATAATTTGAAAAAATTATGTTTTGTTTACATATGCAAATTAGGCCTAATTCTTTCGTATTTTTTTCTTTTTTTCTTTTGGTCCTATAACTAAAATTAAAAAACGATATCAGGACAGAGTATATGGACAACAAAATATAATTTTTTCGTGCCAAAAAATTAAAAAGTGAAAAAGTTACAGCAAAATATCGAATATTAAGTATCATATTTCATAACCCTTTAGAGCCCTAGGGAATGTTTTGTTTTTTAAAAAAGGAGCAGAAAAGGTTAAGCATAAGAATTATCACCATTCTTATGGTCTAGTATAGGAGTCAGCAGACGATGGTTCATGAGCCAAATATGGCTCTTCAGAGCCACATGTATGTACCTAAAGTAAAATACACAGCACAAGCTATAAAAGACATAGAATACAGACTCAACGATTTTCAATACTTGGAATAGTCTTCGACTCATCATGAATTGAAAAAAATTTATATTTGGTATTCTAAGTGTCTCCAGATTTACATATTTATGTGAACAATCGTTTTCTAACATGAATTTCATTAAATATAAATTGAGGAGCCAAATTATTGTTGCCAACTTGGAATTATGCCTTAAATTAAAAAACACTAGCTACAAATTGGACATACAGAAATTTTTTAAGGAAATGCAAACTCATTGCTCACACTGATTAAAACCAATGAGAACAATCTTTTGTATGATGTGTTTTTTTTTTTTCTTGATTTAATAAAGATATAATTAATATTATAACTTGTGACAATATTACTTTAAATTTTCCTTATTTGTAAAAATATATTTATGGCTCTAGAATAATTTTTTATTGTTGTAAGGAACAAGTTTTGCTCTTCCGTTTTTAAAAGTTTTCCAACTTCTGGTCTAGTATAATAAATAATTATACATTGTGTATTAGAAATTAGCCTATTTTGTATTTATAATTTAAATATATTTATTTTAGTGAAGAAGATGATGAAATTGTTGAATGTGACTGTTGTGGAGTTTCTGTTCATGAAGGTAAATAAACATCATATTAAATATTAATCATAAATAATTTGAAAAATAAATATGTTTGATTTATAAAAGGTTGCTATGGAATTAGTGACACAGATACTGTTGTCAGTACTGTGTCTTCAAGTTCTACAGAGCCATGGTTCTGTGATGCATGTAAAGCAGGTAATACTAATCCAGTAAGTATTGAAAATATTTTATTTTTAAAAAATTCTTAAAAATTTAAGCTTATTCTCTTTATTATTTTAAATATATGCAATACAAGTGAAATTATCATCATCATAAATTTATTCTAATTCATAAAAACAAATTCATTAATTTTTTTATATATTAGTCTATAAACATTTTAGAGAGATCCATCAAGATTATTTTGGAAACTGTAAATTAATAATTAGATTTTAATTAAATTTAATTTAATCATGGGAGTGATTCTTTAATTATATAAATTATTAATAAATGATGAACTTTAAAATATTCAAATGTCAATCAGGGACAAGACAAAACATTGTTATATTATAGCATTTATTATGGCTTCAGACAAGTTTGAGTGATTTAAAACTATAAATTGGAAAATATAAGATCAATATCTCTTATTTCAAATCATATCTTAGTTTAAAAAGCTGTCTAGTAACACCATAAACAAAGTAATAAATCACAATAGCACCCTATAGCAATCAAAAAACTAATACAGGAATGTTTTCAATTGTATAAATGGCCCTTATCAGTTAAAAACAAAATTGTAATTAATACAGAGAAAAATTTGAGAATCTAATGCATTTGAAAATTGTATCATTCTTAGTGGCTACATACAATAAAACAGAACTGTATGCATAGCAGAACAGATAAAATACAGTGGTACCTTGGTTAACGACGGCCTCAGATAACAACAAACTCGTTTGGAATTTTTTTATTCATGTTTCCAAACGAATGGAAACACATTGTAGTACGTTAGCTGCTAAGGAAATAGAATTTGATATAATTATTGAACAAGCAAGATTACATGGGTATAACTATACCTTTATAAATAATTTAAGAAGGTCTCTGCAAGTAGCATGCAAAACACTTCCAATTATATTGATCAGCCCACGAATATTACATCCTGCACCAACTATGTCAAATATCATAAGCCTATGCAGACCATCAAGAAACCACTCCACAATAAAAATATTATGTTACCGTATAATACACTTGACACCATTTACCATAGTATAAAAAAAACGTTAAACTTACAATACCTATGTTAGACCGATTTAGGAGTGTACCTTATACCCATGTTTAACCATGATTTACAAAGAGAAGAGATTTATATAGGTAGCACAAAGCGATGCTTAAAGACTAGGATTAAAGAGCATAAATGATCGATTGCAAAGGCGGAATTCGACACTGCTCTAGCCAGATCCGTTTATATCTATAATATCTCGATTCATTGGGATTAGGCAAATCATTAAAAAGTTAAGTAGTAGTGATGACATAAAAATCGCTAAAACTTTGGTAATACAACAATATAGTAATAAGCATAACGTGATAAATGACGTACAACTGTCGATTGTACCACTGCAATGGCTTGCCTTGTAATATTATTATACTTCTGGTTTAGAGTTTTATTTTATTTTATTATATTTTTTGTTGTTTTATTTCATTCATTTTGTTGTTGTTTTAATCTGTTATCAATATTACTATATTTTCTTTGTAATATTTTATTATATACAATGTTATTTAATTTTAAATGTATTCGTTTTTAAAGATATTCGAAATGTATTCTTTTCCAATTTTTTAAATTTTTATAACATTTGAATATTTTATTCATTTATGTATTATGCTGACAATGGCTTAATGAAGCAGAAAGATCTTCAGTTATAATAAACAACGTTTCCACTTATAATTTGTGCTGTAGTATTTGTAAGTAAACAAGAAGTGGGATGAATATATGCAAGGTTTAATTTTCTAATATTATCTGAAAACAATTTTTGAAATTTAAAAAAATTAGAATCAATAGGAAGAATTTAAGTGAAACATACAAAATATCATTTAGTCAATATTTTAATACCATTAATAATTTGTTAATTAAATATTTATAGAATCTTCACAACAAAAAAACACATATACAAAAACTATACAAGAATTTTAAAAAATTTCCTACTTATACATTTATTGACTCCTGAAAATGATTATGAAAATTAAGAATATGATAATACTATATGTATATTAAAAAACAATAATTTTTTAATATACCATAATATCCTGACTTGTGTAAATTTGGAGATACATAACTTCTCATCTTGCCCCTCACTCACTTGTTTATTTCACTATTATGTAGTACACATATATGAGGGCGATTCAATAAGTAAGTTACAAATCTAAATAAATACTCAAACTAGCACTTACAGGCAAAATAAAGATTTAATAAGCAAAAAGTAGTAGCGCTTTCGATCATTACAATCCTCATCAGCTACAACGAATCACAGAAAATTATTGTTCTATAGAATGCCATTTTCAGTTTAAAAATTCGGTATTACAATAACTAAACGTAAATTTTTTACAAATTGTATAAAATTAAAATACAATATAAAAGATTAACTAACAGGCACTCAAAGCTAGTATAATAAACGTTTACATTAATAAGTTTACAATATTAACAAAATACTCTAATAATAATAATAATAATAATAATAATAATAATAATAAAGACGAAAATTCAAAAAATTATCCCGCATTCTGCAACATTTCCACCTGTTACTTATAGTAGCAGGATCAATCTTATTAATTGGTTTGTCTCTGGTGTTGCAGTTGGCGTAGATCGTGAGAGCTTCAGCAAACTTTCCCCAGCAAGGATCTTGTTTGTACTGATGAAGCAGGAAGTATATGAGGAATTTCTATGCAAGCATATAGAGGAGTCCGGAGCAGAGGAGATGAAGCAATACCCGACAGCTAAGTTAATGGCAAAGGTTGATAAAATCTTAAGGAGTCCGAAATTTTCACATATATGGAAAGTAATCAAGCAAATTAGGCCTACGTCCCCGAGGTTATTTGACACACAGCAAAACCGACTAACACAGCACCCCAGTTGGAGCTACTCCTTGCTATGTATGATGAAGCACAACGTGAGAAAATAAGATGGGAGGTAATTAATCAGAATATTAAGTACAAGAAATCTAGAAAGTCTTCTGATAAAAGATTTGAAGCTGCCAGAACATATACCAGAAGATGGTTGAAAGAGGAAGATATAATTTGTATCAGAGAAGACAAGACTAAGAAACTAGCTCTTATACAAAAAAGCAAATACAAGGCTCTCCTGCATGACTTTATACAAAAGTCAGAATCTGAAATGATAGAGAGACCCAACAGATGATCTTGCTAGAAAAGTTAATAAAATCGTAATGAAGAAAGGATTCCCCAAATGTTGGAATGTAAATAAAGTAGACTGTCCGCTATCGCCACGATTATTTGGTTACGTAAAGACGCATAAAACACCAGTAAAGTTAAGACCAATGGTTTATAAGACGTCATCGCCACTTTATAACCTAGAAAAAGCTATAGCAGCTTGGGCTAATCGTATTATGAAAGGCTACCAACATATAATTGCATCATCACAAGAGTTTATTGAAAAGCTTCTGGAGACAGGACCACTCCCGGATGAAACTATAACAATCATGGATTATGAATCACTATACCCATTGATAAAAATAGCGCCAGCATGCATTATGATCTATAGATTTATGCTTGAGCATCTGGATTTAAGTGAAACAAGTACAACCATAATAAGGGATATAAGGTGCATCCCAAAAGTTTAAAGAATGGGATTTTTTGGCTGGTGCAATTTGTTTAATTATTTTCGAATGGAAGTTGCTTTAAAAGACAAAATAATACATGAGAATACATTGATTTATGCAGAAAAAAAAAATTATATTTTATTATTTAATTAATTAGCAACAAAAACATGTTTTTGACCTATGTCAAAAGTTTAAAGAATTTTAGGAATCAGATGAAAACTAGAGGTTTTTTAAAAAATAAAGTTAATTGTGTTGAATCAAACAATAAATACATGTACACTAATTTGCATAGTAACCGTTTTATGGAGTAAAATAAAATATTTTCAAAATGCCGAAAAAATGTGAGATTTCTCTGGAAGAG